>SJYC01061468.1:0-15535 GCA_006408675.1 Madoqua kirkii
AGAATTGGACATGACTGAATGACTAAACAACAAAGTGTAACATTTCTGCCATAACCAGTCTAGGATATTTTCTTCCTTCCCTCACTTTTACAACAAGTATTCTGATAAATACAGTTAATTTTCAAGAGACAAGAAAAACACTACTTAGGTGGCCTTATATCTACAGTGCCTCTTTCCCAGCCAGCATCCACACCTGTCATTCTGAGCTACAACAGTGTAACACTGTAACATACACGTCTGTCTTCCCTCACTAGACTGAAATCCATGAAGAAATAATCAGACCCAATAGACCCTAGACAAACCACTGTGCATAATGTGTCCCAAACTATAATTGAGAATGGATACACAAATGTACAAGCTCCTAAATATGAAAATATAAGGTCTTAGATGGCAGAAACTATCTTACTTATCTTTTTCACACATGCTGTATCCACACACAGTGTCTAAAACTGGAGCTTCTTTCCTGTACTGCTAACAGTAAGAAAAATCTCTGTTCCTAAAGGAAAAACACCTTTGCAGGACTCCTTTCTCAAATGAGAGAGAAAATTCTTTTGAATCTTCTGGCAAAAAAAAAAATTAATATTTGTATAATATAGTGAACTCTTGAGAAAAATGAGAGGGAAAAAAATCATTTAACTTAGAGAAAGAACTTCTTTCCTATTTGGAACCCACACTCTGGCAGATAATATCTGCACTCTAGTTGTAACTCGTGTTGAGCATATGGTATCCTAGCACTTGCTAGGCATTTGTGATTACACTTAAGTAGTGGGCCAGTCAAGTCTCTAAATTTCCAGGTATAGATTAAATTCTACATTGGATTAATGGTAAACACTTTCACTACCCTGCCAAACAATGTGATTAACTTTGATGGAAACAATGAATGTTCAACCCTGGACCAGTGTCCACTTTCTACTCTTTCTATGAGAATTATTGGAATGAAGGAAAACAAATGGCCCAGGAGCCTTTTAAGCGTCCTTATTTTTCTCTGTCACATCATTAAAGGTTCAATGAATCTCCAATTAAGTCTCCCTGGCTGCTGTCACCAATGTGATTGATAGATGTCCTTGGTTCACCCTCCACGGGACATGCCAGTGCACCAGACCCCCACCTGCCACCATCAATTATCGCTCTCTTGTCATCAGTGCCCTCACTTGTCAATTTATTTGCCTCAAATCCAGTGAAGCTCTCTAATCAGGGAGCAAAAAGAAAAGCTATTCTTTACTTTTAATGGTGGGGCAGAAGAAAGTCTTAACAAACCACACACTATTTAATCTTAGAGGAAATTTTGCTTTAGGCTTTTCCATTTTCTTTCTTTCACCAGTCACCAAACTGAAGTAGAAATGGCATCACTGGGGATCAGGGCTGAATTATGAATGCGTTAACATCCATTGAAAGGTAAAGGGAAAACGGGAGAATATTTTTAAATATGCTTATAACAAAGAAATGTAGACTTTTGACCTTTTAAGAATCTACCAAGTAATTTCCAGGAAGAAAAAGAAAAACAAAATCATTCAATTTCTTCGTAAAACTGATAGCAAGAAACCCAGATTAGAACTGATTAAAAGGACAAAGCAGTTCTTTGGTTGTTTTTGGCAAACCTAGTAAACATGATAAATGTTAGTTGTCTCTTGCCCCACCTGTTTAATGTTTAAACGTGAACTGATCGTTGTGCTTGATAACTGATTACCTGTCTAGGACACTGCAATCTTCTGTCTATCGACAGAAAAATATAGCCTCCCCTGGAGCGCAGATATCTATTCCTGCCTTTGACCATGAACTGCTGTGCACGAACCCCCAGGAGGCTCAGGTGCCTCTGACAGGATCTATGAAGAAGAGATTGATTCCATCTGGATGCCTGTTAGACAATGACCTTTGACTTCTGTACTCAAAGTGACAACAAAAAATGCCAACTTTTATTCACCTCATGTCCCACAAAATACAATTATTTTTCTAAAAACAGTTCAGAGGACTTTGTGAGTTTTGTTTTTCCTTTTTCTTCTTATTGGACAGAGAGCAGAATAAAAAAGAGAAAAAAAGCAAGAGGACATTTTATGGGATAAGGAAAGTGAAGTCTCTTCTTATGGGGAGCATAGGAAATTATTTTTCTGGTCTAAAATTCTCTCAGGGATGACTGATTGTCTCCCTAGTTTATTTTACCACATTGCAAGTGCATTACTTACATTTTATTAAATTTATATTCTAAAAAGATGGGTCTTACTCAAGAAAGCACGAAAAGAGCAGAAGAGAGGGGAGAGTATCTTTTTATTCTCTACTTAAAATTGTCCCCTCTTGCCATGGTCAAATCACAAAATACGAACAGGCACCTATAGTGTCAAAATATTTGTGATGTAGGTCTAAGTGTCTGCATGAGTAAGTAGATACTGAGTCAGTGCTTATAGGACTATAGACTGCTACTATTTGATGAATATTGTACTCTGCGGTGTCATTGTATCAGTTCCTCTTAGGTCAATCTTTCCCAAGAAAAAGTAACAGTGGCTAATAGCTCTAATATTTTTGCTTTTGTTTTTAATCTAAATTTTTCTTAACCTATTTCTTTAAAATTTTTCTTTACACATTTCTTAAGAAATGTAGTACTTGCGTACAGTCTCAAAAATGACAGATGATCTCTGTTCATTTCCAAGGCTAACAATTCAGTATCACAGTAATTTAAGTCTATGCCCCAGCCACTAACGCCAAAGAAGAGGAAGTTGAATAGTTCTCTGAAGCCTTACAAGATCTTCTAGAACTAACACCCAAAAAAGATGTTCTTTTCATCATAGGAGACTGGAATGCAAAACTAGGAAGATAGATATCTGGAATAACAGGTTGGTTTGGCCTAGGAGTACAAAATGAAGCAGAGAAAAGGCTAACAGAGTTTAGCCAAGAGAATGCACCAGTCATACCAAACACCCTCATCCAACAACACAAGAGACGACTCTACATATGGACATCACCAGATAGTCAATACTGAAATCATATTGATTATATTATTTGCAGTTAAAGATGGGGAAACTATACAGTCAGCAAAAAAAGTTTCAGCAAGCTCCTGGAGCTGGTGATAGACAGGGAATCCTGGTATGCTGCAGTTCATGAGGTCAGAAAGTGTTGGAACTGACTCAGTGTTTCAACAGACTGATTTCGTTAGAAAACAAAGTTTGTTTTTACCTATTAATGATGTCTAGCTTACTTTTCAATATTTTAAAACATTTGTTGGATTAATAGCCACTGCTGAAAATGGACTACACCTACAAAGAATTGTGAAGTCGTGTCCAACTCTTCGCGACCCCATGGACTGTTAGCCTACCATGTTCTGTCTGTGGGATTTTCCAGGCAAGAGTACTGGAGTGGGCTGCTATTTCCTTCTCCAGAGGATCTTCCCAACCCAGGGACTGAACCTGGGTCTCCCACATTGTAGGCAGATGCTTTACCATCTGAGCCACCAGGGAAGTTCTCACAAAAAGCAAACTTACCTACAAATGAAACTAAATTGTAAATAGTTTTAAATATTTATTGCTGAATTTTGCACAGTGGTCAGTGTTCCACCCCTTCTTGCTAAATCGTGGGATTAGATTCAATATAGATGACCATGAAAATGTTTGGGCTTAGTGATTACAGGCCTAGTTTTAAAAGCCTATATTTCATTTCTCACATAGGCATTTCCAGCACAAGAGAGGGCAAATCAATCAGTATTTCAGTTGAAGCTTAATCCAGGTAATTTGGTGGCATGGTCACCAATAATAGTGTTGCCCACTTTATACAATCTGAGCAGTTTGGAAATGGAACAAAATTTCCATATCAGGATATATTTAGTTCATCCCAAGGTATCCAAAGCAACAGATTTTCCAGTTCATATTTGAATAATTCCAAGTTCTCCTACTTCCCTTGGGGGACTCTGACATTTGATTTTTCTTAGATCTGAATGTTAATAGAGATATTTGTCTTTGGTGATACAAATACCCTAGACCACATTATTCATTCTCATTACATATTATACTTCAAAACTTTTTTGATTTATTGTCTCCAAAAGTCTTCGTTTTTTTCTTTATTATAGCAGAAAAAAATGAACTATAAAAATAACTCTCCTTTATCAACATAAAGGGGGCTTCCCTGGTGGCTTAGATGGTAAAGAATCTGCCTGCAATGCAGAAGGTCTAGTTTGATACCTGGGTTTGGAAAGGCAACCCACTCCAATGTTCTTGCCTGGAGAACTCCATGGACAGAGCAGCCTGGCAGGCTATGATCCAGGGCCTCACAAAGAGTTAGATACAACCGAGCAACTAATACTTTCACTTTCATCAAAATAAATGCTGTGATTCCATTATGTACTTACTCTATACCCTTTATTAAGCTTTTAACTACACAGACACTCCTATTATCTCAGATTTTCCTATACATAGCATGCATTACTTTCTGAATAGTCCACAGTAGAGAAGAAAGTGGTGTGTTTTTTTTAATTATCTTAAAAACAATCATTCAAGTGACTGTCCTCATGATTCTCTGCAACTGTTATCAATTGTGTTCTGATATTTTCCTTGTTTAGACAGCGAATGCTTCAGGTCTTTAAACACCAGCCATCTTAATATTTATGGGTTCATTGTTTGCCTCTGTACTATTTCAAGGACCATCCATTTTTGATAACTGTACTTTCTGACTTTTTAGGCACAAGAGAAGCCCTCCTACGTAAGTAAGCAGTCCTAGCCTGTATATGAGCTACAGTTTGTAGCAAGCAGTAATTTCTTGGAATAATGCTTCTGGAACTTAATGTGTACATGAATCACCTGGGTATCTCGTTATAATTCAGTCCCTGAGGGTGGGACCTGAGAACCTGCAATTCTAGCAAACTCCTAGATGATACTGATACACTGATCGGTGGACCACACTTCAGATGCAACATGTTAGAACATGCCCAGGAGATTTTTTTCTGCTGTTTTGCAAGATGACCAGTACACCCTGACCTATGTGATTGGTTTGCTGAATTTTCTAGATTAACCTAATCAATATATTGAATACTCAGACTCCTTTTTAACTCTAACAACACATAGTAAAATTATTTTTAATAATTTTATTATTAAATATTAAATATTTTATTGTTAAAAACCTTATTAAATATAAGGTTTACAATTTAAAACTAGAATCTCTAAGAAACAAAACAAGCAGAGTAGTTACTAAATCTCTGACAAAAAAAAAATGTTTTCTTGTTCCCCATAACAGTGCTTTTTTTTTTTTTTTGGCCACACATCTTGCAGCATCTTAGTTTCCTGACCAGGGATCAAACAATCCAGGCCTCAGCAGTGACTGCACCGACTCCTAACTACTAGAAAGCAAGGATTTCCCAATAGTGCTTCTCAAATATCAATACGTACAAGAATCTCCAGAGGAGTTTATTAAAGAGTTAAAGGGGAAAATTTTAAAAATCCAAATCTCCAAGATTGACGTAGTAGGATGGAGGAGAGCCTGAGAACATGGATTTTTAACAAGCACCTCAAGGTAATCCCTGCACAGCTAGTGAGCAGACCACACTGAGAAACACAGCCATATGATGATGAAACACTTTTGAACCACCTAAAAGGCATTTTAATTTGGGTTTAATATAGATTACATCATATCATTGATTCTTTAAGATCTGAGACCAAGGCATTATCTGTCTTAGGTAAATACCTACTAAGTTGTAGTGAATCCTTTTGTTAGCATGCATAAAATCAGTCATTGCTGCTGCTGCTGCTACTGCTGCTGCTGCTGCTGCTGCGTCACTTCAGTCATGTCCGATTACAATCCAGGCCTCAGCAGTGACTGCACCGACTCCTAACTACTAGAAAGCAAGGATTTCCCAATAGTGCTTCTCAAATATCAATACGTACAAGAATCTCCAGAGGAGTTTATTAAAGAGTTAAAGGGGAAAATTTTAAAAATCCAAATCTCCAAGATTGACGTAGTAGGATGGAGGAGAGCCTGAGAACATGGATTTTTAACAAGCACCTCAAGGTAATCCCTGCACAGCTAGTGAGCAGACCACACTGAGAAACACAGCCATATGATGATGAAACACTTTTGAACCACCTAAAAGGCATTTTAATTTGGGTTTAATATAGATTACATCATATCATTGATTCTTTAAGATCTGAGACCAAGGCATTATCTGTCTTAGGTAAATACCTACTAAGTTGTAGTGAATCCTTTTGTTAGCATGCATAAAATCAGTCATTGCTGCTGCTGCTGCTACTGCTGCTACTGCTGCTGCTGCGTCACTTCAGTCATGTCCGATTCTGTGCGACCCCATAGATGGAGCCCACCAGGCTTCCTCATCCCTGGGATTCTTTAGGCAAGAAGACTGGAATGGGTTGCCATTTCCTTCTCCAACGCACGAAAGTAAAAAGTGAAAGTGAAACCGCTCAGTCACCTCTGATTCTTAGTGACCCCATGTACTGTAGCCTACCAGGCTCCTCCATTCATGGATTTTCCAGGCAAGAGTACTAGAGTGAGGTGCCATTGCCTTCTCCAAAATAAGTCATTAATGTGCATTTAAAGGTTGTGGGTGGGAAAATACAATGCTCCTTTTTAAAGACAGCAGAGCTGCTTGAGGGTAGAATAAATATTTCATCTGGCCTCATACTAAATCTGAAAACTTTAGTTATTCAACCTCAGGTTTTATTAAGATACTATAAAATAAACTCATGAGAGCCAATGAGCTGAAGGCATCAGAGGATTCTTTCAGAAGACATGTTTTAATTAGAGATGCCAGTCAAATATTGTGCTGAAAGGTAAGTAGCATTTCCATCTAGAAAAGATTGTTTCCAACTTGTAATTTCTCTTAATTTTATTTCAGAGGAAAAAAGACACATAAAAGAGAAACTATCATTCACAGAACACAAATAATACCAGACAAAATCTAAGACATTACTCAATTTATTTGATGGGCCTGGGAATAGGACAAAGTCAATGATTTTGGTAATACCAGACCACTTGACCTGTCTTTTGAGAAACCTATATTGGACGACAGATGATGAGATGGCTGGATGGCATCACTGACTCAATGGACATGAGTTTGAGTGAACTCCAGGAGATGGTGATGGACAGGGAGGCCAGGCATGCTGTGATTCATGGGATTGCAAAGAATTGGACACGACTGAGTGACTGAACTGAACTGAACTAATGACTTTCTACTGTGCATGATAATCTAAGAGAGAGACAAAAGGAAAGAAGTGTTGGTGTACACTTGAAACTTGGGGAAAATCACAGAAATAAAACAAGGAAAATGCTGTGAAAATAACTTATATTAGTAACTAACTTCTCCATTAGTAACAAACTTCTCATTTAACCTAATATTTCAAATATCCCAAATACAGGCACAGACCCAGAGTAGTAAAAAGAATGTCAAAATACCTGATAGAATCAACTGGTATCATTTATGGTTTTTATTTGAGAGTAAGGACCTTACATCCTGACTCAAAGCTTATTTACTCTAATTTTAGGGACAATCTAACAAGCTATCTATTAGGTTTTCTCAAACTTGCAGATCAGCATTTTCCATTGAAAATATTCTGTCTAATAAATTGGACAGCTTAATGCAACTCATCTACTTACAATCACAGGCCAAGACTAGAAAGATGCTGAATGAATAAAGAGATATACACAAATAAAGATGTATGCACACTTGGTTACATATGTATAATATTAAAACTGAGATTGTATATCACTTGCAGCTTCTGAAAGGGTATTTGTGAGAATTAGATGACAGTTTTTAAAAGAGTTTGGAATTTTACCTGGCTTACTGTTGCTATTATCATCATTACTGTTATTACATGGCAATAAAGAGTTGACCTGTAGTCATATAACTGGATTCACATTTGGATTCCAAGCTTTGCATAGTGTTTTACCTTAGACAACTAACTTAACCACTTTAATTCTCAGTTTCTTCCTCTGTACAATCATAGTGTTCACTTCATAGGGTTGTGATAAAGTTTAAGTATCAAAATAACAAAGTTATTAGCCCTGTGCCTGGCACAGAAGTGCACAATAATAGTTAGCTGTTATTACTGTTAGATGTGTGGTTAGAAAAGAAGCATTAAAATCCCCTTTTGTGAGTGAGAAAACCAAATCTCAAAGGTGTTCCGTAATGTATTCAAATTTACATATATTAACTGAATGAATCAAGAGTCAAGTGCAAACCTCTCAGAAAACAAGGGTCACACTGTTTTTTTGTGTGCCAGGCTCCCCTCTTATCAGTCACCACGCACTTTGAAGATGTATATTCAGCAATTACCAGTTTTTAAAGTGTATAATGTACTCAATAAATATTTATAGACTGGTCTTCACCAGTAGAATCATACTTGGAAGTCAGCAATAGAAAGGTAACATTTCCAAGACACCAAGAAATTCCCTTCTCCACAGATAAATAAAAATTCACCCTTCACCTGTACATTATTGTCTGGCATTCCACAATTAGTGATTCTCTTCTTTGTTTTTCTTAATACATAAGTATCTGATACCAATCATTTACTTTAATGTGTAATGAATCTATCATATTTGTTTTTCGTTTCATTTATTGCTAGTATTGTTGTTGATTTCTGTTGAATCTAAAAGTAAATTTTGAGTAAGATACTTAGGATCTAATAAAAGTAGAGAAAAGGCTAACAGGTTGAGCCTAAACTCTTTAATACAATTTCTAAGACTTTACATAACCTAGCTTATGCTTTTTCCAAAACTTCTTCTTCGGCTTTCCCTTCCTCTCACTTTATATGGTAGAATATATTATTGTTCCCAATTAGTCTCTGACCTTCCATTAGGAGGAATATAACATCTCTGTCCATCACCATCGGACTTGCAGTACTCCCTAGGAGAGAGGAATTCTTCCCTGCTCCTCTCCATATCAGCTTAGCCAAATGTTTGTTTAATCCATGGAATGTGAGTCAATGGGAGTGTGACTTCATCATTCCTATTTTTTCCCTCGATCATGAGTGTGTCACGTCCAGTTAGGAACTGTCCCTCCAGACTTGGTCCTGAAGTGAACTCAGTGAGTAGCACCACAATTCAATAGCAGATCAAGTGTGCAAACAAGTGTGACCAATTAAACTTTGTTGTAACAACCAACTGAGATGGTTGGGTTGTTACTATACCATAATTGTGAAAACTGAGTAAGTCAACACTTCATCCACACTAAGCTACTTTTAAGTCCCTAATTATGTTACACTTTCCCACACTTCTTGGCATTTGTATTATCATTTTCTTTTGCTTAGTTATACTTGTTCTCCATTTTTGACTATGTATTTCATTTGTTCCTTATGCCTCAGGTAGCAAACCTTTTCTGATCCTCCTAGACTATGTTAAATACCCTCCTATATGTTCCATAGCACCTGGGCCTTCCCTATCATAACACCACGCTAAACTGCAAATGCCTGTTTAATTGATTTATATTTCTCTTGAGACTTTGAGATTCAAGAAAAGGACAGCATCTGTTGTGTCTTGATTATTCCCTCACTGTCAAGACTAGCTCCTGGTTCGTAACCAACTCATAGTACTGAATGAATAAATGAGTGAATGAACAAGTAAGAGAGTAAGACAGAGTATCGTGAAAACATTAAACATGGAGTCTTTAGACAGCTTGGATTCAAATACAAGCTCTTTCACCTCTTAGCAGAACTAGCTACATAATTTATGGAACCTGAAGCAAAATAAAAGTGTGAGGCCCCATGTTGAAAAATGACTAAGAAGCAGACCATTAAACCAAGCAAGGCCCTTCTAGACATGAACCCTGTGTAACTAAACAGGTCACATACTCATGAAACCAACCCAGCCACTGCCTAGCTGTGTAAACATGTGCAGCAAACCTCTGTAATGGTTCAGTTTCCTTGCATGTAAAAAGATTAAAATGGGATTGCTATGAGAATGGAATAAATTAATATAACAAAGTCCTTATAATGGTGAATCATAGAGAAGTACCATTACTATGGATGGAAGAAACTATGAATGTTAAAGCAAATTTTGATCATTTCCAATTTTGCCTAAGGTTTTCTACAAGCTACAGGAGAATGTCCAGGCTGATCAAGTAATCAGAGGTCTCAACTGGAGGTGATTCTGATCCCTAGGGGCAACTGACAACGTCTGGAGACAATTTCAGTTGTCACAACTGGGAAGTGATTTTGGCATCTAGTGGAGAGAGAGACCAGAGATGATGCTTAAATCCTGCAAAGCCCAAGACGGTTTCCACAGCAAAACATTATCTAGTCAAAAATGTCCAAAGTGACAAGGCTGAGAAACCCTGATTTGGAGATTGATTTACTACTGAATTTTTCAGTCTCTCAGTTTCTTCATCCATAAAAGACCACCAATAAAACCTGAGCCTACCCACTTTGCAAAGATGTTGTAAAGATAAATTGAAGAGCAAAGAGCCTAGCTCTCAGAAGGGAAAAGGTACTATTACAGCCCGAGGTGTTATTATCAAGCTGTGCAGCCACTGGCACTCTTAGGAAGCCAAATGTTCTACTTGGAAATGATAATTTCCCTTCACTAAATGAGCATTTTACTTCCCAGAGGGAGTAATTTTATTCACCTTTTGCCATCATTGGATGGGGCCTATTACAGCTGTTGTTCTCCCCTTATTTGAAATTTTGTAACACACATAACAACAGAACCTCTCCTGGAGGAATGCACAGCCCTGCAGTAACGAGCTACACACACGTGCCCACGTGTAAACAATCTGCTAACCCAACCGGCTGTGGGTGTTTATAAACACCGTCCTCATATCTGAAAGCGTTTCAATGAGAGTATTCAGTAAGAAGAAAAAATAATGTTCTTTGGAATCATCCTTCACACTAGCCCCTCTTCCAAACTCCAATGTAAGTTAGCAGATAAATGGTAAAGCACAATGCTGAGTTTCTATTTATTAAATGACTACCTTAGATACTATCTGGAATGGCAATAGGTGATGGGGTGGTGAAGGAACAAGGAAAAGTTCAGGCAGAGAAAATAAAGAAAATCCTCAGGAACCACAAATACACTTGGCTTATGCTCTCAAATGCCTGAAAAGTATAACTAATCAATAGTTTGTGCGTAAAGATTGCACTGCTTGCATGAAATCAGAATGAAACCACATCATAACAATTAGAAGGGGCTAATGTCAGTTCATGAGCCCCAGATGTTCAGATCAATCGTTTCTAACAAAATCTGTGTTCACAAAATAATTCCAGGATAGAAAGCACTAGCTGGAGAAAGATTTACCTAATATGAGTACTGTGTCAGCATCCTGCTTCTTTCCTCCTTCTTTGTCTGACAGCAGATTAGCAGAGCTGCCACGGGCATGTGTGCAGACCATTGAAGGTGAGAGTTGAGAATGAGAGAGCTGCTGAGAGCTCCAGAGCAACTTATCAAGCTCTGTCAGTGACTGCACGGGGGAATCCACAGACACGAGAACACCTGTGGCTTTCTCTGTGACCAGCACAGGTAGAATGGGCAGGAAATAATAAGGATGACAGCAAGCACTGTGAAAGGTTTCAGGTGCTCTGAGATCAGGATAAAGGTCTTAGCTTTCCAATTCTCCAGTGTTGGCCCTACTCCTGTTGGATGTTACAAGGATAGGCCCCTGGGGTACAATGAAAGTGGAACAGGACAAGGACCAATACCTGGCTTCCAATGTTCAACCATCTCCAGACATTTACCCCAGATACTGAATTATCTGAGACTCAATTTCCTCCCCTGAAAAAGGAGGCTAATAACCCTTATCTGATAGAGCTACTACAAAGATTAAAAGAGTTTGTGAGTATAAAATTTTCCTAATGCTGAACATGTAGCTGTCACTCAACAGATGCTTATATATTCATTTTTAGAGAAACTTTTTTTTTTCCTACTTAGGATTAACAACCTTCCTATGAAATCCAATTTAAAACTCACGCCTTTCCTCAGACTCATAAAAAACAGGCTTGTGGTGGCTGGGGCAGAGGGTGGGAATAGACTGGGAGTTTGGGGTTGAAAGATGCAAACTATTACATTTAGAATGGATAAGTCACAAGCTCCTAATGTGTAGCACAGGGAACTATATTCAATAGCCTATGATAAGCCAAAATGGAAAAGAATGTTTTAAAAGAATGTTAAAAAAAAATTTGCTCCTTTCCTGAAACTATCCTTGACCAGCATTCTTTGATTCAGCATTCAAGACTCTCTTCTACATCACATTCCATTATTCATCAGGTACAATGTTGGCACTTCTGTGTTTTTCTCCATTTGCTGATATATCTATCTGTGAGGTCCATCAGTTCAGCATTTGCACATGCCTTACCTAGGCCACAAGCAATGCTGAATTTTTGTTGATTGTAACTGACTTTTACCTGTCCTAGAGTTGTAAATAGGAAGATCTAAGTAATGGCTATCAGTTGGGTAAACCTCTACGTATCCACATTACTTGGTTCGGTTGAGGGAAAAACAAGGCTGAATTGATTCCAACTCACCACAATCCGGATACAGAACTTGAGGCCATGTTGAGTGAAGTTAGAAGGAAGAGAGAGTAAAGAAAGGGGAAGGACTCTGCTGATTTAGACTCCCTTTCCCCATCTATGTAAATCATGTTGATGTTTCTACTACACAATTTTTTCTCGTCCTATAAATTTAATGTTTTGAAAATCCACTTTTAGGTACATGTTATGATGAACACTGACTCAATTACAGTGAAGTGAAGTGAACTGAAGTCGCTCAGTCATGTCTGACTCTTTGCAATCCCATGGACTATAGCCTACCAGATTCCTCCGTCCATGGGATTTTCCAGGCAAGAACACTGGAGTGGGTTGCCATCTCCTTCTCCAGGAGATCTTCCCAATTCAGGGATTGAACCCGGGTCTTCCGCATTGTAGGCAGACATTTTACCATCTGAGCCACTAGGGAAGTTCAACTCACTAATTAATGATACTTAATTTTGCATAAACTATTTCCCCTGCACTTGATAAGCAGAGTCAAGTGAATAAACAGTCCAAAACGAGGAACATTTATCATATTACCAAACAGGCAAGACTTAATACTTCTGTCAAATAAATTAAGTTAAACTACACTGTGGCATTCTAAACCTAAACTGTTGAACACGATATTGAGTCCCTGATTTGCCAACAGGGTCTTTTTAACACCACTCAGAACCAGCTGAGAAGTCCTTTTTCTAGCCTCTTTATTCTTGTCTTGTCTTTTATTTCACATCTATTTGCTACAGAAGTAATTCTTAGACATTCTACTCAAATTAGTCATATCAACTTCTTTCAGATATTGACAGCTGAATGTTGTTACTGCTTTTACTAACTCATTTTGTTAAGAACCAGAATATTTAAAAAAAAAAAAATATATATATATATATAATAAAGGCAAAAGAAAGAACACATTTTCAGTCTTATATTTGAGCTATGATTAGCTGTTTTGTTGGAGTCTTACTTTTCCAGAGCCTCCCTATGTATCCCTTCCCCATTGTTCAGATAGAGAACTGGATAGAACTGCTCCCCACCCCAAAAGCAGCTGCATAATTAATAGCAATTAACCCTGAGTGCAGTTCAACAAAGGCAACATAATACTCAATTTTGCCCCCTATTCCCAACAATTCAGTCAGAATTCTAACTCTGTAATGTCAAGAGATACTAAAAATAGGGACAGCATTAACAGAGAACATTAACATAGTAAGCTTAGATTCAATTGAAGGCTTAGGCTGGCTGTTGTTCCAAAGATGCTTCATCCATTGCTAATAAAAGCAATGCTTCAGTGACTAGATTATCTGTCTAATGACAGGATTAAAAGTCAAAGATTACAGCTTTATAAGAAGAGTTGTTTTGTTTTTTAATCTATCCGCCATGCCATGTGACATAAGTGACCAACTCATCTGTGCAGGACAGCAGACAATCAGTGCCAAGCATGTCCTGCTGCTACCAGGCAGAGTTTACAGTTCACCTGGCTCCCCCAAGAGACAGCAGCAGTTAGATGCTGTCCAGCTGCCCTCTTCCAGCTTCTACCTCTCACAATCCCCACCAAAAGAGTAAGGTTGCTAGAAAAGCTCCCAGCCAATCAGCTGAGTCCAGGCCAGATGGCAAGTTTTGCTGCAGGGGAAGCTAATGGCCTCAACAGTGAGATCATCCTCCAGTCTTTCTGGAGAGGAGACTGCACTATTGAATTAGCGTTGCAAAGGATCCTCTTTCAGTTTAATCAACATTTGCAGAAGAAGGAATTAGATTGTACAGTCTGTAAATGCAGCTAACCACCTTGCACAGTCAGACATTGCTGCTCCTGATCACTATGGAAAGTGCACTTTATGGGTACAGTCAGGTCAGGTCCAAGTGTATATTTATCATCAGTGATAATGGTTTATTTCAAAGTCAACATAAAATAGCCTTCTAAGTCCAGGCTCAGAGTAACAGCTAAAGAACAAAGACAGTTGTTTCCTGGTTGACTTTGAAATGTTGGATTGTTAAAATCTGTATAATCCATTGAAATTTGTAAAATCTGTTGAGTCTGTTCCTCTTCTAATCAAGAAGATCTTCTTTCCAAAGTCTGAGATTGTGCAGCTCAGATGGCTGGAATACAGTCCTAAGAGCAATTGCCTTTGTCCTATCCTATCACCCTGACTTTCACCCCTATAGCCAGCCAAGGAAATTCTTATTCCTGTTCATAAATAGTTTGGATGAAATAGTTCAAGCTTGTGGTTATCCTTGGGAGAGAGGGGAAAAAAAAGGCAATACTAAATAAATGTTCTCCACAGGCAGCAGCTTTGTGTGTTGTGAAGATTGAAGGATCTTACTATGCTAAATAGAAAGAGATCCATTTGATACCTCTGAAAAACTGATTTTACATTGTCTTCAGTGAATTCTGATCTTCAAGTGCATTTATCTGTACACAGTAAGCACTTAATAAATGCGTGTTAAGTAAATAAGTAAAAAAAAATTTATCACTTCTGTTCAATATCATGGGAGGAAGAGAGGAGGCACATTGTGTTATAACTATCATATAAATCTAGCACAACTGCAGCATGTGATATTAAAATCCAAATATCTGAACTATTTAAGGGAAGTTAATTTTAAAGAGAAGTATACTAGTCTTCTATACAGCAGTATTTATCTCCTTGCAAAGCACAGTAATCAACTCTTGCTAACATAAATTTTAAGTCTGAATCAAAATTACATTTTTTATTTCCTCTTTCCAGTAGTTCATTTCCACAAATTGCAGCCTGGGGAGCAGGAAAGACCACAGGCGGGCCCAGAGAGCAGCATTTAGAGCATTACCTCCACTGCCAGCTGTCTATCCTACTCTGTCTGTTCTCTCTCACCTTGTTTAAATAAACAGGGGCAAATGAACATATGAACATGAACAGTCAAGTACAGGCTGAAAAATTTAGAGAAGTCACTGGACTGGGGATTAAGAAAGTTGTAAACCCCAGAAAACATGAATTGGGTTAAATAGCAGTTGAAAACCTTTTAACAAGATGGGAGGAATTTCATTCCAGTAAAATTCAGGATACCTGATTCCTTCCTAATCTCTGCAGTATACAAATATAAATATTCACCAGATATAAATGAGCAAAATATGT
>SJYC01061475.1:0-22346 GCA_006408675.1 Madoqua kirkii
TTATTAGTATAAATATATCTACTTAAAACTTAGAATATAAAACAAACTTCTCACAGTCTAGAAAACCCTCTGTGATCTAGCCCCTCCCTCTTCCTCCCTGCACTCCAAAGACTGTTGGAGCAGGTCATCAAGAGGATGAGATCTCCACTGGTTGACACTAAAGCTGGACCTGGGCAATCAGAAGCTCATTGCCTCCTCCCCTATCCTTGTAATGTATGGTCCACCCACCATTCCCACAGTGGGAGCTGTTCCAAGGACACAGCTTGGAGAGAGCCATGTGTTGCTGTAACCATCTGGACAGGAAATGTAACTAAACATAATTAAGGCTCCTATATAACATATAAGATTCTGGTAGATGTGGAAATCTACTTGTCCTGCTGCCACCCAAATGTAAATTCCTTGCTTATTAAGCCAGTCATCTACCAGTCTGGAGAATTCTGCCTCTTTCTTTGGTCTCTCATTGCCCTCCATGTATAGGGGCTAGTTTGCAAACTAAGTGACACAGACTTTCTATACTTCCCGTGTGGCAAATCTGTCTTCTTACTTGTTCCTCTGCTTAAAAAGGCTGCCTCAGATCTTTGTAAGCCTGGCCTCTCCTTTTCATTCAGGTGACAGCTGAATGATCCCTCCTCAAGCAGACTTCCTTAAACACCAACTCAAAAGTGACCAATTCTCAGTCATAGTCCCTCTTTCACATCCCACTGTTTCTTCATTTCCTTGGCTCTCATCACTACTGAAAGCATCTTGCTTCCTTAGTTATCTGGAGAATTCTGCCTCTTTCTTTGGTCTCTCATTGCCCTCCATGTATAGGGGCTAGTTTGCAAACTAAGTGACACAGACTTTCTATACTTCCCGTGTGGCAAATCTGTCTTCTTACTTGTTCCTCTGCTTAAAAAGGCTGCCTCAGATCTTTGTAAGCCTGGCCTCTCCTTTTCATTCAGGTGACAGCTGAATGATCCCTCCTCAAGCAGACTTCCTTAAACACCAACTCAAAAGTGACCAATTCTCAGTCATAGTCCCTCTTTCACATCCCACTGTTTCTTCATTTCCTTGGCTCTCATCACTACTGAAAGCATCTTGCTTCCTTAGTTACTTATTTTCTCTCTCTTTGCTCTTAAATGTGCACTGCCTGAAGAAGAGTCCTCATACTTTTTACATCCTCAGCACCTAGACAAATGCTTGGCACATGAGAAATAGCTTTAAAAAAAAAATTGTTACTTAATCAGTCTGGGCATCAGTTCTTCATTTGGGGAGGAAAAAAAGGTGTTAAATGACCCTGAAATTTCTTCCAGCTTTATCATTTATTTTAAATAAATTTGAGAACATAATAGGAAAAGTTTAACAGATGAACTCCCAGGTTCACCCAACAGACATTTAATAAGTATTTACTAAATAAATAAAGGGACTTCCCTGGTGGCTCAGACAGAAAAGCGTCTTGCTTACAATGCAGGAGACCTGGGTTCGATCCGTGGGTCGGGAAGATCCTCTGGAGAAGGAAACGGCACGCCACTCCAGTACCCGTGCCTGGGAGATCCCATGGGCAGAGGAGCATGGTGGGCTATAGGCCACAGGGTCACAAAGAGTCGGACAAGACTGAGTGACTTGAGCCTGAGCCTAAGTAAATGAAGTTATTTCCAAGCTGATCCTTTGTATACACGCAAAGATGTAATCACCAGAGGCTCTGACATAGTGCAAAAGCTTTCATTTGCCTCTTATTAATCTAATCTTTTCTAATTCTCGGAGTAAATACTCCCTCTGGCAAAATTTCACTAAAAGAACTGGTAGGCACAAGTAGTACCATATTCATTGGTTAACAGGCAGCATCTTTTCTAATTGGTTCATTTCCACGACAAATGGTTTTTAAAATTTTGACATTCACACATCTTACTGTTTTCCAATTCAAGGCTTTATTTAAGCATCTAAATTTCCAGTACATTTAAATAAGGGTCTCAGTGAAGGACTTACAATTAATGCTATATTAGGCAACAATGGACACTAAACTAATTTATTCTTCTAAGACAAGGACTAGAAAGAGTATATGTTGATTTTTGGTCCTATTTGTTTATAGGATAAACAGTACATAGCCTTAATTAAATCAATACATCAGGTCAGTTCAGTTCAGTCACTTAGTCGTGTCTGACCCTTTGTGACTTCATGGACTGAAGCATGCCAGGCTTCCCTGTCTATCACCAACTCATAGTCTTTTCTAAAAGTTGTTGTTTGATCCACATTGATTGAAGTTCTTGGACTTTCTTTTTGTTTTGTATTTTTCTGAATTGGATTTTGATGATCCTGTTCTGTTTCCTGGAAATACTTTCCCCAGTTATTACACACTTGGTGGTATAACTTGTATTTGTAGGAGCAGCAGCTGAGATGCACTTGAGAAAGTGATTTAAAGATGTTACTGCTGCCATTTGTTTATGAGTTTACTGAGGAAAGCCTGATGTCATGTGGATTTCTGCCATTTCAAGAATTACTCTGTCTTTTAAAAAGTTTAAATGATGTAGCTTCATAATAGACGTTTGTGATCTTCTCTCTTCAAAAGATACTGGAAATAAATAAAATCTAATTAAAACAAAATGGTGGGTGAGTACTTAGGCTCAGTTTTCAGTACAGCAATAAGTTGACTTTATAATTATTTTAAAGTGTCAGGACAATCTGTCTTTGTGTCATTACAATAACTTAATCATTAATTAGTGCTCACTGGCCACTTTCCACTTCCCTAAAATCTCATCATAAGTAAAGACTCTTTCACAATGAAATTTCTACCTAAATATTTGGATTCATTAAAATAAATCAGAAATGGATATTTTAATACAATAATAGAATCTGTCTGATTTTTTAATAAAACTAATGTTTTAAGTTTACAATACTCTCTTTTCATTCAAGCCCAGAAAAATATTTAAAATATTGCCAAAACCACTCACGAATCCTGGTTTCCTTTTAATGTTATTTCCTGGTGAACAACAGAAATGTAAGGTATCACCTTCCACTGTAATTATCATTCAGTATTTCATCACACACGGTAGACTGTGAGTTTTTCAGGAAAAGAACTTAACATTTTGTACTCCTGGGGTACACAGTAACTTGCACGTGGTAGGCACTTGATTTGAGTGGATGCCTAAATTTCATAATACACATCTTTTGCTTGGGCAAGCAGAAATCAATGAGGCTGCTCTAACTGTTTGTTTTTTTTTTCCCCCCAGATATGACATTCAAGAAACATTGACCAAAGAATCTCACTCTCTAATGGGTATTCCTATTCATATTTCTGGAGCTATTGCTGTTACAGGCAGCAATAACTTCAGAAATGTCAAAAATAAATTACAGTGAGGCCAAATACTGAGATCCAGGTCAGATCCATCAGTGCACAGTTTGGTTTGAAAAACTTTCCCTAGTTTAAAAAAGTGACCTAACAGGAAGCTCAAAATTGGCCAATTTTCCCAGTATCTCTTACAGTTTAAGTTAGCATGAGCGAAGTCTTCTCACAGTGTCTTCAGACAAATGTCAACTCCCTGGCCCCATGACAGCTCCAAGGGGCCTCCACAATCATGAAACAGCAACAGAAGTTATCCAAATGCTCATTTTGTAGCATTAAGTGAATGAAACAGTATATATTCTAAACAGAATATATATGATGTGACTGCAGTTTGTAAAACAAAACATTTATTCATTTACTTGCATAGAGGACAGACTGGAAACATATATAACTACATATTAACAATCGTTGTCTCTAGGTAGGAAAAATATCATTAATTTGTATTTTCTTTACTTTTTTTCTATTTTCAAAAAATATATTTGTACATTTTGTAGATTTGTAGATTATTTTAAGTAAATATATATACCTTTTTAAAATTTTAAATGAATGCACAAAGCATCTATAATATGACATCCAGGTTTTTTAGATGTATGTGTGTGTTTGTGTGTATGTGTATGTTTGTATAATAATATAATAAATGTGAAGAAAATTATCCACAAACAGTTAAACAATGTTCCAGATTCTTTTCAAGCACTCAAACATAAATTTAAGCCTACACAATATCATACATATATCCAGTCTTTATCATAACTTTATCACTATTTTTTAACCTTTTTACATAAGAGAAAACTGATTTTCCCCAAGTTTATACCACAGGATAATAACAACATCCAACTAGAACTCTCTCAAAATTCTTCCCTGCTTTCTTTCTAGTACCACCTCATGTCTGTCAAACTGTTGGATGCACATTGATGGGATAAAATAAAGATTCCAAGTTATCATCAAAGAGAAGTTTCAACTGGTACTTTGCCTACAGTTTGCTTGCACCTGCTTGAGAGGCTCTACCTCAAGGATGTTGACCTTTCTAATGTACTGCTTAATACTTGCAGTTCAGTTCAGTCGCTCAGTCTTGTCTGACTCTGTAAACCCATGGACCACAACATGCTAGGCCTCCCTGTCCTTCACCAACTCCTGGAGCTTGCTCAAACTCATGTCCATCTAGGCAGTGATACCCTCCAACCATCTCATCCTCTGTCATCCCCTTCTCTTCCCACCTTCAGTATTTCCCAGCATCAGGGTCTTTTCCAATGAGTCAGTTCTTCCCATCAGGTGGGAAAAGTATTGGAGCTTCAGCATCAGTCCTTCCAATGAATATTCAGGACTGATTTCCTCTAAGATTGTCTGGTTTGATCTCCCTACAACCCAAGGGACTCTCAAGAGTCTTCAACACCACCGTGCAAAAGCATCAGTTCTTCAAGACACAGCTTTCTTTATGGTCCAACTCTCACATCCATACATGACTGTTGGAAAAGACATAGCTTTGACTAGATGGACCTCTGTTGGCAAAGTAATGTCTCTGCTTTTTAATATGCTGTATAGGTTGGTTATGGCTTTTCTTCCCAGGAGCAAGCATCTTTTAATTCCATGGTTGCAGTCACCATCTTCAGTGATTTTGGAGCCCAAGGAAAAAACTCCTCTCCAAAATCTGAACTGCAGCATAATCCATACAATCAACTCATTATAAGGTATTGATTTTATTTAGTAAAAGTAAGTTAAAATGAAAATAGCAGATTTAATAAAATCTTAAATTCATTGAATTACTAACTTGAATTCTTTATAAGTTAACAAGATAACATTTTCACGCCTACCCAATTCTACTTCTGGTTGCCCCTTTCTTCTACTTTCACCTCTAAGAAATCTTTCATTAAACATTTACTTAGTATCTGAGAAATTAAAATTCTTCCCTTCTAAGGAAAACTATGGAGAACAGTGTGGAGATTCCTTAAAAAATTGGAAATAGAACTGGCATATGACCCAGCAATCTCACTGCTGGGCATACACACCAAGGAAACCAGAACTGAAAGAGACACACATACCCCAGTGTTCATTGCAGCACTGTTTACAATAGCTAGGACATAGAAGCAACATAGATGTCCATCTACAGATGAATGGATGAGGAAGTTTTGGTACATATACACAATAAAATATTACTCAACTATAAAACAGAACACATTTGAGTCAGTTCTAATAGGTGGATGAAACTGGAACCTGTTATACAGAATGAAGCAAGTCAGAAAGAGAAATACCTATACAGTATATTAATGCATATATATGGAATTTAGAAAGATGGTAATGATGACCCTATATCCAAGACACCAAAAGAGACACAAATGTAAAGAATAGACTTTTGGACTATGTGGGAGAAGGCGAGGGAGGGATGATTTGAGAGAATAGCATTGAAACATGTATATTACCATATGTAAAATAGATGACCAGTGCAAGTTTGATGCATGAAGCTGGGCACTCGAAGCCAGTGATCTGGGACAACCCAGAGGGATGGGATGTGGAGGAAAGTGGAAGAGGGGTTGAAGAATGGAGGACACATGTACACCTGTGCCTAATTCACGTTGATGTATGGCAAAAACCACCAGAATATCGTAAAGTAATTATCCTACAATTGAAATTAATTAATTAATTTAAAAAATTCTTTTTTACCATTTCGCTGTCCACCAGCACACACCCTCCCACATTCCTACAGCAGTTGGCTGGCACCAGTTACTACAACTACTGCTTTGATTCTTTTTGAAGGGGCTGGCTCTCAGAATGACTTGGAGACAAGTTTAAAACTGCAGAACCATCCATCTACCATCATTTCTCAAATATCATCTAACAATTCATAAAAAAGTGAGAAAAAATTCCATAGACATATCAAGAGTAAATTAAGCATTATTTTAAAGAAACTAGGAATTATTGTCAGCAGATTAGTAGTACTCTTTTTTTCATGTTTATGATATTCATGTAAGTTTAAATTACCCTGCCTTTTCTTTAGGATATCAAGAGCAGTAAATCAGATTCACCAACTAATTTAGGTCAAACTGGCTTAGAAATGCCTTTTAAAATTTTGTTTTAAGTTTATTTATTTTTAATTGGAGGATAATTGCTTTACAATATTGTGTTGGTCTCTGCCATATAGAAATGCTTTTTTTTTTCAGTTGTAGAAAATTAAAAACAAGAAGTAACTACTTTTACTTCACAAATATTGAAGAAAAATGTGAAAACAAACACAAGACAGGACTAAAAATTAGGATATCAAGAGCAGTAAATCAGATTCACCAACTAATTTAGGTCAAACTGGCTTAGAAATGCCTTTTAAAATTTTGTTTTAAGTTTATTTATTTTTAATTGGAGGATAATTGCTTTACAATATTGTGTTGGTCTCTGCCATATAGAAATGCTTTTTTTTTTCAGTTGTAGAAAATTAAAAACAAGAAGTAACTACTCTTACTTCACAAATATTGAAGAAAAATGTGAAAACAAACACAAGACAGGACTAAAAAACATAGCATTATCTGCTAAAGTCTAGAGGAGCAGGGCGGGGGTGTGGGGAGAAAGGAGAAAAAAAAAATTTTTAAGGAGTGAAGTAATATATTCTAATGGTAGGGAAATTAGATCACTTTAGAAAACATTGAGAACTTACAATTAACAAGCTGAAAGAATTTCCAAAGTATTTTAAATAACTTAAAGAAGGAAATACCCTTAAAGTATACCTTCAATGCAAAAATGTGGGAAAAAAATATGGTTTTATAGCAACTATCCACAAATTTAGGAGATAAATATGTATCTAAATCTATACAAGTACAGTGGGTTAAAAATTAAATAGCATATGGAACTATTATTGATAGAGTGGATTTTAAAGTTTTATTTGGTTTAATTAGGGAAATATGAATTTAAAAGGAGTGGCTCATTTGTCTAGAGGCATGATTCTAGCTTCAGATGTGAGGGTCCTGGGTTCAAATCCTGGATGAGCTTGGGTTATCAGCTCCAGTTTATGCATTGTTTCTGATAGTTCAGTTGGTAAAGTATCTGCCTTGTATCTAAATCTATACAAGTACAGTGGGTTAAAAATTAAATAGCATATGGAACTATTATTGATAGAGTGGATTTTAAAGTTTTATTTGGTTTAATTAGGGAAATATGAATTTAAAAGGAGTGGCTCATTTGTCTAGAGGCATGATTCTAGCTTCAGATGTGAGGGTCCTGGGTTCAAATCCTGGATGAGCTTGGGTTATCAGCTCCAGTTTATGCATTGTTTCTGATAGTTCAGTTGGTAAAGTATCTGCCTGCAATGCAGGGAGACCCTGATTCAATTTCTTTGTCAGGAAGATTTGCTGGAGAAGGGGTAGACTACCCACTCCAGTATTCCTGGGCTTCCTTTGTGGCTCAGCTGGTAAAGAATCCACCTTCAACGTGGAAGACCTGGGTTCAACCCCTGGGTTGGAAAGATCCCTTGGAAAAGGGAAAGGCTACCCATTCCAGTATCCCGGCCTGGAGAATTCCATGGACTGTATAGTCCATGGGGTCACAAAGAGTTGGACATGACTGAGCAACTTTCACTTTCCACTATGAATTTAAAACTACAATGATATACTACTAGACATCTGTATGAATAGCTAAAATTCAAAAGACAGTTCCAAAGACTGGCAAGGATTTTGAATAATTAGAATTCTCATAAAATGCTGGGGAGAATGCAAAATAATAGTCACTTGGAAAACAGTATGGTAGTTTCTTATAAAAGTTACCATAAAGCCTAGTAATCCCACTCTTAGAAATAAAAACTATGTCCACACAAAGACTTGTATATGAATATTTATAGCAATTTTCTTCATAACATTTGTTTCATTTCTGTTCCAAGTGAATACCTGAAGTTAGAATCAGACTGCACAGGTTTAAGGGTTTAGTCCTCCATTAGACTGCCCTGACTTCAGATACCAGCTGCAAACTTCATGGCTATCCACACTTACGACAATCTAGCTGTAAATTCAGAGGATCCTATGATGTCTTCAGGTGCTCTAATTCATGAGAACAACTCATGGAATTCCTGGACAGTGCTTTACTTATGAGTGCAGTTCTATCATAAAGGATAACTTTCAGAATATTTAAACATAAGAGATACTTAGAGCAAGGTCTAGGAGAGTCTAGGACAAGGACCTTCCATGCCCTCTGCCTGTGGAGTCAGGGAGCATCACCTTCCCAGCACATAATCAGTGTGATCACCAATCAGGAATCTAAACCAAACCTCTTGTCCAGAGTTTTCATCAAGATTTCATTATGTTGGCATGACTGATTAATTATTTGCCACATGACTGAACTTAATCTCTGGAGCCCGTTTCATCCTTGAAGGTTAAGCTGCTGAAATGCCCAACCGACTGATCACCTTGAAGGCAGGAGGAGAAGGGGATGACAGAGGATGAGATGGTTGGATGGCATCACTGATTCAATGGACACGAATTTGAGCAAATTCTGGGAGATGGTGAAGGACAGGGAAGCCTGGTGTGCTGTAGTCCATGGGGATGTAAAAGTCAAATATGACTGATTGATTGAACAGCAACTGATCACATAGTCTTTTCTGGTGACCAGTCCTCACAATGATGCTATCTATCTTGGGTTCTCCCAGCATGAGTCATCTCATTAACATACAAAGACATTCTTAACACAAAAGAAATTCCTAACACATGCACAAAAAAAAAAGATTAAATTTTTTTAACCTCTGTTTCAGAAACTGTGGACAGAGATCATATATATTCCATCATATCACAATGGTGGCTCAGGCAGTAAAGAATCCGCCTGCAATGAGGGAGACCCGGGTTCGATCCCTGGGTTGGGAAGATCCCCTGGAGGAGGGCATGGCAACTCATGCCGGTATTCTTGCCTGGAGAGCCCTTATGGACAGAGGAGCCTGGTGGGCTACAGTTCACAGGGTTGCAAAGAGTTGGAGTCAAGCAACTGAACTGAACTGAACTGAGGCACATAGCACAGCACAATACCTAAAGTAAAAAACAACTCAAATGCCCATCAATCAGGGAAATAATAAGCAGATTGTGGTATATCCACACGATAGAGTATATCTCAGTAATAAAAAAAAAAGAAAAGATAAAGCTTCTGATAAATGCAACAATCGCATGAACCTCAAAAGCGTTATGGCTAAAGAAGAAAGCTAGACCTAAGACTATATGCCCTATGATTCTATTAATATTAAATTCTAGAAAACAAAGAACTATAAAGCTATAGTGACAGAGGGTATGTGGAAGAGAGGCAGAGTTGGAAAGGTATGGGATTTAGTGTAAAAAAGAACATGAAACTTTGCAGAATGATAGGAATACTCTTATCTGGATTGTAGTAGTACTTACATAACTATATTAGATTTGTCAAGACTCACCAAACTGTACACATGTTATGAGCAAATTATTGGGTTCAAATTATACCTAGATAAGGCTGATATTCATTTTTTATGTTATATATTTAGAATAGGATAACAGCCTCATAGAATAGAAAATAAATATTTTTGATCCTCTTTTCTGAAAAGAAATATGAGCCTAAATTTTACTAACTTAAATCGACATCATTAAAGATGAGAATTAACTTGATTTTTTAGTATGAATAGATTAGAAAATATGAACAGCATAGTACTGATTACACACAAAGAAAAGTGTACTTTGCACAACATATCCAAACAACACATAATGACTCAGCATTTAAACATGCCAAAGTAGCAAAAAAAAAAAAATTTTTTAATAGACTTTATTTAAATGCGTTAACAGCCATATAGTGAAGTGAAAGTCACTTTGTAAAGTCTGACTCTTTGTAACCCAGAATACTCCAAGCCAAAATACTGGAGAGAATAGCCTTTTCCTTCTCCAGGGGATCTTCCCAACCAGGGATCAAACCCACATCTCCGGGATTACAGGTGGCTTCTTTACCAACTGAGCCACAAGGGAAGCCCAACAACCATATAAGATTTACATAAAATAGAAATATGCAACAATAAATTAGTGAAATTAAAATAAACATCTCATAGGAAGAAAGCTCTTTGACATGGGTCTTGGCAATGATTTTTTTTGGTTATGACACCTAAAGCACAGGCAATAAAGTCAAAACGAAACACATGGGACTACTTCAAACTAAAAAGCTTTTGCACAGCAAAGAAATGATTAACAAAATGAAAGGACAACCATGGAATGGAAAAAAATATTTGGAAACCATATATCTGATAAGGGGATATATCTAAAATATATACTAATTCATACAATTCAATAGCAAAAGAACAAACAGTCCAATTAAAAAACTCGGCAAGGGACCTGAATAGACATTCTTTCCTAAGATGATATACAGATGACCAATAGGTACAAGGAAAGCAGTTCATCACCACAGATAATTCAGTTCAGTTCAGTTCAGTTCAGTTCAGTCATGTCTGACTCTTTGCAACCCTGTGAATCACAGCACACCAGGCCTCCCTGTCCATCACCAACTCCCGGAGTTTACTCAGACTCACGTCCGTCAAGTCAGTGATGCCATCCAGCTATCTCATCCTCTGTCGTCCCCTTCTCCTCCTGCCCCCAATCCCTCCCAGCATCAGAGTCTTTTCCAATGAGTCAACGCTTCGCATGAGGTGGCCAAAGTACTGGAGTTTCAGCTTTAGCATCATTCCTTCCAAAGAAATCCCAGGGTTGATCTCCTTCAGAATGGACTGGTTGGATCTCCTTGTAGTCCAAGGGACTCTCAAGAGTCTTCTCCAACACGACAGTTCAAAAGCATCAATTCCTTGGCGCTCAGGCTTCTTCACAGATAATTAGGGAATTACAAATCAAAACCACAATGAGATGTCACTTCATGCCTGTTAAAATGGCTATCATAAAAAAGACAAGAGATAACAAATGCTGGCAAAGGATGTAGAGAAAAGGGAACTCTTGTTCACTCAGTAGGATTGGATTGTAAATTGAAGAAGCCACTAAGGAAAACAATATAGATGTTCCTCAAAAAATTAAAAATAAAACTACCATATGATCCAGCAATTCTACTTATGGGTATATAGTAGAAGGAAATGAAAACACTATGATGAAGAGATATCTGCACACTCATGTTCATAGCATCAAAACAATGGTCAAGACAGGGAAACAATCTAAGTGTCCATCAATGAATGAATGGATTAAGAAAAAAAGCTGTGACATATATACAATGCAGTATTATTCAGCCATTTAAAAAACAAGGAAATCCTACCATTTGTGACAAAATGAAAGGACCTTGAGGGCTTTATCTTAAGTGAAGTAAGTCAGACAAAGACAGATACTGTATTATAACCACAATAAGTGGGGTGTTTAAAAAATGTAGAAGAAAGAAAAACTCATAGAAAAAAAAAGATTTGTGATTATCAGAGGTAAAGGAACTAGAGTGGGGAGGGGAAACTGGTCAAAAGGTATGAGATATAAGATAAATAAGTACTAGTTATAAGATAAATAAGTACCATGGATAATTAACATACAACATGACAGCTATAGTTAGCACTGCTATTAGTATGTATGAAATTTGCTAAGAGAGTGACCCCTAAGACCTCTCATAACAAGGAAAAATAACTTTTTTATCTATATGAAATGAATGCTAACTAAATTTATTGTGATAATCATTTCACAATATATGTGTGTCAGAACACCTTAAAGCTATATAGTGCTATATGTCAATTATATCTCAGTAAAACAGGAAAAAACAAAATTTAAATTAAAAAACATATCTCTAATGATAATGACATGTTTGTTTTGTCTACTAGTTTTGTTATCACTTTGTGATACAAAATATTTTTGGAGCAAATGGAGAAATACTTTATTATCACTGACAATTTTTATTAAGCCCAGCAGACAAACAGGCAGCTCCAAAGCACATAAAAATAAATCTTTGGTCTACTCATATTTAAATGTTATTAAAGTGATAATGATGGGAGATGTTAATTGCCCCCAATAAGAAGAGCCCTGAACACTCTTTGTTCAATTTCAAGTACCTCATTAATAGATATTTGCACACTTCTAATAAAAAAGCAGTCAGAAGAGCTGAAGGCTAAAGTAATTCACTCACATGAAAAGGTCAAAAGAACATCAAGGAAGGCACACAATTAATCCTCATTAATCTAGTCTCAGGTTATTTGAAATCAGGGTTTTGTGGAAGTCAGGGGAAACCTGGACTTTGACACTGTCTGTGCATGAATGAGTTTGTATTAATGATGAACAGGGTTTCTGAATACGTTTTAGATCGTTAATTTTTAAAAAGCAAGAAGGTAGTCCATTCTGGATAATTTGGGGACAGAATAATAAATAGTTGTGTCTTGTTATTGTTTATTCATCAATTTTGTACATACTAAAAAAAAACTTATATTTTAATCACTTCACTCAGGGGTGACCTGATGTCTCAAAAACTGGTTAATGTTAAGTATATTCAAAATCAGCTAATGTACAAAACATAATGCTAAGATTTATATTTACAATAACAAGACTTTCAAAAAATTGAAATATACCTGATATATATTTGAGAAACTCTCTGATAAGGGGTTATTATCTAAAATATTGAACTCCTACAACTCAATAGCAAAAAAAAACAAAAACAAAACCAAAGAATTTAATGTAAAAATGGGGAACGGACCTGAATAGACCTTTCCCCTTAAACTTGCAAATGACCACTATGTACATGAAAACACACTCAAAGTTAATAATCATAAAGAAAATGCAAGTCAAAACTGGAGTGAGATATCACCTCATATGTGTTAGGGTAACTATTATTTAAACAAATGTTAGTAACCCCTGGCAAGGATGTGAAGAAAAGGAAACTCTTGTATACAGTTGGGGGAAATATAAATCATTGCAGCTACTAGGAAAAACCACACACATATTCCTTCTAAAAATTAAAAACAGAATTACCATTTGGTCCAGCAGTCCTACTCATGGGTATATATCATGAATTGAAATCAGGATCTTAAATAAATATCTGCATATCTGCACTCCTATGTTCATTGGAGAATTATTCACAATAGTGAAGACACGGAAAAAACCTAAAGGCTCATCAATGGACCTATGATCAAAGAAAATTTGATGTATGCATACAATGAAATATTATTTATCCTTAACAAAGGGCATCCTGCCATTTACAGCAAGTTGCATGGATCTAGAGAACGCTATGCTAAGTGAAATAAGCCAGACACACAAAGATACATAGTGTATGATCTCACTTATATGTAGAACCTAAAATAGTCAAACACATAGAAGTAGAGAGTAGAATTGTGGTGCCAGTGACTAGGAGTAGAGGGAAATGAGGAGGTGTTGATCAAGAGTAAAAAGTTTCAGTTCAGTTCAGTTGCTCAGTCATGTTCGACTCTTTGCAGTTATGTAGGCAATGGCAAACCACTCCAGTACTCTTGCCTGGAAAATTCCATGGACGGAGGAGCCTGGGGGGCTGCAGTCCATGGAGTTGCTAAGAGTCAGACACGACTGAGCGACTTCACTTTCACTTTTCACTTTCATGCTTTGGAGAAGGAAATGGCAACCCACTCCACTGTTCTTGCCTGGAGAATCCCAGGGATGGGGGAGCCTGGTGGGCTGCCGTCTACGGGGTCACACAGAGTCGGACACGTCTGAAGCAACTTAGCGGCAGCAGACAATATAGGGGCTATGATTGTAATGTTTACTTAAGAATTTGTTAAGAGAGTAGACCTTATATTAAGTATCCCTATTACAAAAGGAAGCAAACAACAACAACAACAAAAAGGACGCAGCAAGAAACTCTGGAGGTGATGGATAAGTTTGTGGCATTGACAATGATGATGATTTCAAGGGTATATACTTATCTCCAAACAGATTAAGTTGTGTACATTCAATATCTACAGCTTTGTGTATGTCAATTATATCTCAATAAAGTAATTAAAAATAGATTAAATAAGAAGAGAACTGTGTTAAAAAATCGGATGACTGCTTGGTGAAAATACAGTGAGAACAAAGGCAGAATTGTGTTTCATTAAAGTAAGGATAATTTGACCCATATTATAAAGACAATCAAGTTATAATTAGTTTCATCCATTAAGCACTGATTCTTGCTACCTTTAGTTAGAGTCACTTTCTCAGCTTGACCCTAGATATCAAGATGCATATTTAACTTGCAGGTCACATCATCACCTATTTAAATTATACACTGAGCAAAAGATGTGAGATATATATACATACATATATATATATGAGAGACACACACATATATATTTAGTGGAATATTACTCAGCCGTAAAAAGAACAAAATAATGCTATTTGCAGCAACATGGATGGACATAGAGATTGTCATACTAAGTAAGTTAGAGAAAGACAAATGTCACATGAAATCACTTATATGTGGAACCTAAAAAAAAAAATGATAGAATCATAGATGTAGAAAACAAACTTATGGTTACCAAGGGTAGATGTGTATAAGAGACAGGACATAGAGATTGTCATACTAAGTAAGTTAGAGAAAGACAAATGTCACATGAAATCACTTATATGTGGAACCTAAAAAAAAAAATGATAGAATCATAGATGTAGAAAACAAACTTATGGTTACCAAGGGGGAAGGAAGTGGATAAACTGGGAGATTCAGATTGACATATACACACTACTCTATATAAAAGAGATAACTAATAAGAACTGTATATCATGGGGATCTCCACTCAATACTCTGCAATGACCAATACGGGAATAGAATATAAAAAAGAGTGGATATGCATTTATGTATAACCTACCTACTTTGCTGTACAGCAGAAACCAACACCACATTGTAAATCAAATAAACTCCAATAAAAGTTAATTTAAAATAATTTTGAGTAATAGTATCCTTTAAGCAATAAAGTGTTCCTAGTTGAAGCATGAGTTCCAATGTTTTGATGATACTAATATAATGTATTGTTTTCTACTGTGTGGTTATAAACAGACTTAAATGAGGCTTTAAAGTAGTAATTATTTAATTTCTTAAAAGGTATCATAAACAGATATAATTTGATTTTTATGAGACAATATTCCTGTTTTATTTTGTTGAGTAATCAGGTAATTTATTTTTTCAACTCTGCTACATGTAAAACACTATGGTAGGCACTGGGGATTTTACAGTAAATATGAAGTATTCCTTGCCTGCATAGAGGCTTCTGCACCTAATAGTAGAATGAGATATCCTGCCTTTTTTTTTTAATGGTCGCTATGAGGTCCTTTTAATGAGAGAATTTCTCTGAACACCTGGTTTCAGTCATGTGGTAAGTTACATATGTAAGACTCAAAGTCAGTAAGAATTCCCAAGGAAAAGGGAGTTGTATAAAGTGACGTTATACGTAAGTGTTTAAAGAACATGTAAATTAATTGTCCATTTGATTATTTTCTTGCTATATGGGCAAATAATTGCCCACTGATTGTATATTGCCAGTAGCAGAAAGTTATTTGAAATGTATATTAGTTCTTCACCATGACTTGAGCTCAAATTTTTTTTTGTATTTTATTTTTTTATTTTTTTTAATACTTTATTCTACGTACAATATGTATTGGTTTTGCCATACATTGACATGAATCAGCCACAGGTGTACACGACCTCCCAGTGCTGAAGCTCCCTCCCACCTCCCATCCCGAATGGTATTAATACTATAAAATTATAGTAAAATAAATAGAAAAATAAAAATTTATGTTTAATTTCTACTTTACAAATCTCTCAAACATGAAGCTAATATAAAAACACATTTAAATATAGTCAATGATTTTTTTTAATAAAGGAAATAGAAAAGCAAAAACAAATTAAATAATGGAAGACACAAGGCAAATGTAATTATAAGTAGCTAGGGCAAAGAAACCTGATTTGTATTTACTCTCACCAGCCTTTACTGAGATTCCCAAGATTCAAGGCACTGTGCTAGGTTGGCAAAAAATATATATATCAACACAAGTATGAAATATGGGCTCCCAGGATTGCATGATTTTGTTAGGATTTCTTTTCTCTTATTCTAATTTCTCTAACTCAGGATGCATAGAGAGTATCTGATTCTGAATGAGTATCCAGCCCTCCTCACATATTACTGGATTGTTTGAGAGTTAATGAGAGGTTTAAGAGGAGAAATTAAAGCATTCCACAAGAGGCCTCCTTTGGTCAGACCCCCTTGCACAGAGATTAAGCTTTTTGTTGCATTTTCATAGCAGTATCTCTCAGGGTTGTTTGTGAGTTTGTCTCATCAGTAAGAAGAATCTCATTGTGCCACCCACCAAGCTCGCATTTGCTAATCACTGTTAATTGCCTACAATTGAGATCAGCAGACTGTTCACTGAGTACTGCGATGCGTACTTAACTTATTGGCACTGAGGTTTCCTGTGTGCCCATTTCCACTAATGGATCATTTGTCCTGGATATTGGAAGTCTCAGCATCAATCGCGTAAATCAGACTCAGTAGGCAGAAGTGTTTACCTTTCTCTTCACCTGCAGAAGGAGGACAGTACAGACAGGGACTTACATCTGGCTAGAAAGCAGATAGCCCTTGTGAAGAGCCAAAGTCCTTCTCATTTGCCAGTAAAGCTCCAGAAAAGAAATTCTGGGAGTGACAGACCGTCATGAAACAGAGGGGATGATGAGAAGCAGAATCTTTCACTGCCATCCCCTTGTTTTCAGGCTCCTTGTCAATATGCCACAGCACTACAGGAAAAGTCAAAGGATGCCTCTGGAGATTACTAAAGTGGCAGAATTTCCTCATATCTGCCTCAAATTCATGTTGCTGTATGGCAAAACCAATATAATATTGTAAAGTAATTAACCTCCAATTAAATAAATTTATATTTTAAAAAACTGCTTCCTTTTAAGATGCTACTATCACTGTGAATCTGGAAACAAAAATCATGGCAATCAGAGATTAACTATTGATAGCAAATGATCCTGATACAGAAGGAACAAGGTATCAATGTCTTCTATTACCAATCACAGTGTCCTCCTCCAGAGGTCAGAAAGGGTACAACTTTATGCACGTTTGAGGTGACGTACATTTCTTTACAGTCATGGCATATGTATCTAACACTACACACCTCCCCAGGACTTGTTAGAACTCTTGCAAATAGTGAACAGTAAAGCTTATCCCCTATAATCCCAAGCCATCATACCTTCACCTCCCATGATTATTATTCATCATTAAAACCTTTTATTCCAGGATGTTAAAGAAAAACTGTCCCAACACTTGTTAAAACAGTGAGTGCATGCTCAGTCACTTCAGTCATGTTCAACCCTCTGCAACCCTATGGACTGTAGCCCACCAGGCTCCTCTGTCCACGGGGTTCTCCAGGCAAGAATATGGAGTGGGTTGCCAAACTCTCCTCCAGGGCGTCTTCCCAACCTAGGGATCAAATCCATGTCTCTTACATCTCCCACATTGGCAGGCAGGTTCTTTACAACTAGCACCACCTGGGAAGCCCCATTAAAACACTGAGGAAGACTTTATTCAAGACTATTTGTGATTGATGCCAAGATGATTAAAATAGGGGAAAGAGACTTGTCCTCAACTCGGAATTCAACAGAGAGAGCTGGGGATTTATAGCCAATGAGTGGAACGAGGGGTGTCAGTAAATGGGAAATTACTACAAAGAGACATCAAGGGTAGGGGAATTCTTGCTAAAAGTATCAAGTTGGAAGGAGAGGGGAAGGTTTTTCACTAAACTGACTTAGTAGGATTACAGTGAAAACTAGACTCAGCGAACTGAAGAGAGGGCCCAACGGCAGGGCCTGGTCCAAAAGAAGGCGCAGGGTCATCTGCCTGTAGTTAGGTCAAGTAGAGAAAAGGAAAGTGTTAGTCACTTAGTCATGTCCAACACTTTGTGACTCTAAGAACTGTAGCCTGCCAGGCCTCTCTGTCCTTTGGATTCTCTAGGCAAGACTACTGGAGTGGATAGCCTTTCCCTTCTTCAGGAGCTCTTCCTGACACAATGATCAAACCCAGATCTTCTGCATTGCAAGGAGATTCTTTACTGTCTGAACCACCTAGGCCCCCTGGGTCAAGAAGAAATTCTGTCAAGAGGAGGCAGTAACCCTTATAACAGTTCACCTTGCGTCTAGAGGTTATAGAGTTTAAAAGCAGATTCCTTAAAATTCTATAATTAGAGTTTCCTAAATCAATAATCCAGCCAGAAACAAAAGAAGCCCCACTCAAACTGGCTTGAGTTTCGGTTTATAAAAATAGATTATCTATTTTTACAGGGTATATTCTTTACATGACTTTTCCCTTTCCTCCCAAACTCACTCCCTTTGATCCATACAGATATTCCTTTCTCTCTCCAACTCCTGAAACTATTCCACCCATAATCCAGCCAGTCTCTATTCCTATTTGTAGTTTCCCTCATTTCTGGTGTCTTTATTTCATCACCTAAACATCTCCATCTGCATCTATCTTGATCCAGTCATTTAGGTTTGATTTAATATAAATTTTTAAAGGTTCCTGGATCCAAAAACTTACTGTAATTTGGCTCTGGAATATTATTTTCCCTTCTTAAATTCTGTTTCTTGCTCTTATTCTACCTAATACAGATTATTCTCTAAACTTTCACTCTACATATCCTATTCCAAGGAAAGTCCAGCAAAATCAAATCTAAGATGTATTATTCTATTTCTTTGATTCAAGACATATGTGAACTTTGAAACTATGAGTACCCTTGCCTGGTCACGGGGCTAAGGAAAATAAATAAGATTTCTTTATAAAATGAAGGTCTAGAGTCTATAACATTATCTCAGAGAGTAGCCGCTGTAAGATTTTTTGCATTCTTTTTTTCAGGCCTCAGATTTATAAATTGTCAGTTTATGGAATATTATCTTCAATAATCAAATAATTACCTCATATTTTTAATGTTTTTATCCTTTACATCTTCATAATATCCCATCCTATTCTTTTTCTCACTCCAAGTACTTGAACTTGAGTATCAAAAATTTACCCAAATAATATTGTACTATGTGACTAACTGCTCACTTTTTCCAAAAATATTATTCATGTTGTATCAATGCATACTGATATCTGTACATCTTGCTCATCCTTTTTAACTGTGATGCATTATTCTATTTTTGCATATATAGCAGTGTAGTCTAGTTGAACATTACTTGGACATTTCCATTTTTTCACAGTCATTACAAACAGCATTTTGGTAATACACCTATCTAGGCTTATTTGGGTACCTAGCCAAGAGTTTCCAATCAAGGAGTAATACTTGTGGGCAGTGAGTGGATTATGTGTACTTAATTCCATTCAGTACTCAAGCTAATCTCCTGAATGGTTACTCCAATATTCTTCCTTCCAATAGTGAATGAGTGTTTCTATACCTTCTTATCATCACTAGCACTGGACATTGTCTGGATTTTTAAAGTTTTATTTTTCTGTTAAGTACACAAAATCATGTCTCATTATAATTTTTGATTCTGTGATTACTAAAAAAGAAAGCATTTCTCCACAAAATTATTAGCCATTCAAGGTTTCTCCCTGTGAATTGTCCATTCATACCCTTTATTCACTTCTATATTGGGTTGCCTGACAAATTCTTCTTGATTTGCAGAGATTCTTCACACTTTTAAATTTTAATTCTCCTTTATGTACACATTCTTAAAACATATTCTTCCAGTTTATTTTTAATGTTTATATATGGTACCCATTGTTAAGCAAAGTGTTTAATGTTATATAGTCAAATATATTAATTTTCTTCTATTTGTGGTTAATCCATTTGTAACTTGCTCAAGAAGTCTCCTCTACATCCAAGGCTGAACAATATTCTAAATTTTGTTCTAATAGTTGTATAAGATCTTTCATGTTTGGGTTTTTAATAAATCTGATTTTAATTTTTTATAGTTTCAAGAATGAAATCCACTTCCTAATAGCAATTATTAAATAGTCATTTTTGTACTTAGTTGGAAGTCACCACTTCTGTGCATGGATAAATATATACATATATATGAGTGCTTCATGCATATTCACATCTGATTATCTGATTGTCTGGTAGAGCAATACCTTATTATCTGGTCGATAAGTCCTCTCTCTTTACTTTTGCTGTTGCCTTAGCTTTCATTGACATTTAGTCCTCCATAAATTTTAGTATTACTTTGTTTATTACTCAAAAATATCACACTGGAATTTTGAATAAAGTTTCATTATGCTTATAGATTAATTTGGGAAGAACTGACACTTCACAATATTAAGCTTTCTTACTCAAGAACGTTTAACTTTCTTTTTCTCTAAACAGAAATAAGAAATAATACCCTACTTCCACCTCCAAAAATCCTTGGATAATGACAAAATGGCCCTGTTAGCTTTTACAAAGGTATTTGAATAATTTACTTGGGGGATATTAAGACCCATCTCAGTTTGCTTTCTCTTTTATAAAACAAAGATTATTGACTAGATCAGTGCTAGTCAAAGTAGCTGGCAGTGACACTGGGAATAAGGGAACTTTTACCAGAAAATTCTTACTCCATCACAAAAAGGTTTCCAGGCGGAAAAAAAAAAATCAGCATGATCACTGGTGATGATTTCTAGGTTACCCTTTAACAACAATATGGTAATTTGATTGATAGTAATTTATAAAGTTTTCAGATTTTATTAAAATTCTAAATGGCAGAAGTTTTGCTTTATAATTTAAATTAAGTAAATTATAATTTATATAAGCTTTCTTAGTCCATAAAAATCTATTTCTATTAATTTTTAAATTTCTTAATTGCTTTGATTCTTTATGGGTTATTATTTTAAATAATTTTTTCCTCTTTCACATATCAACATTTTAATTAAGTCAGTCATCTTTATGGAAGGAGAAAGCAGAGAGAAGACATAAATTAGAAAAAAATAAAGTGTAGTGTCTTTTGTGTGCCCAATGGCACAGGGGAGCCAGTGGAAAAACACTAGATGGGTTGATAAACTGCAGAATCCAAAAGATGAGCACAGCTCCATTTTATATAATTAAGCACATGGTTCTAAGTGCTTCCTGGAGAAACACTTTGTGGGGAAAGGAAGCTTATCTTCAAAATATCCTTTCCATCTATAACTTTCTGAATTCCTTTTTCCTTCCTCTTAAACAGATTGACAAGTTGAACTTTTCTTCTCAATCCAAATCTCTTTGTTTAGATGTCTATTCCATTAAAGTCCTCTACTGGGGAGAATTGGAGTCAGTACATGATTCCACAGTGTTAACGACCAAAGTAAGTAAAGGAAAAAAAGAGTAAAACAGTTAATGGCATGTGTATTTCAGAACTGTGTAAGAGTAAAGAAAGTGCAAGATGTTTTTTAAATGCTCCTTTGTACCCTTCTCCAGCCAACTCTGATTGCCCTGTAAATTTACCTATGGAACTTTTTCAGACTATAAACATAAATTCTATAATAATCATGTGTAGAATAATTCTTGTCAAACGTCAAACAATATGGCTGGAGTTTTAAATCCCCATAGATAATAGTGATATGACACTGTTTAACCATGGTGTGTGATGGGGTCTTATGTGCCATTCTCCAAACCAACTACATATTCAATTCTTGAACTAATCAAAGACAAGCTGTCAAGTGGTCCAGCATATTACTGAGCCCTTTTAGTGACAGTGAACACATTTCCAAAGCAATCTATTCCAACTTTAGACAGCTAAAGCTACAAGAAACTTCTCCAGAATCATTCTCATGACAATTTCCAGAAATTGGCCCCATGTGAAGGTATTTAAAACAAGTCTTAATTCACTCCACACAAGATTCTCTTTCAAATTTTTCCCTTCTGAAACACCCGTTCTGAGGCCCAAAAACCTTCAGTCTTTTCCTATGTGAAAAGTTTCCACTCCCTCTCACCAGTTCTGTTCTTGCCCTCTGAACGTGTTGCAGTTTGTCTACATCTCCTCTTTAGGCACCACTGGAACAGATGAATTTCTTCATGTGAAATCTTCTCAGAACCCAGGAGATCCAAAACTAGATTTCTCTCAATAAAGATGCTAGTCTTTAATGAATCGGTACAGGTCAGTTTAGTCACTCAGTCGTGTCCAAATATTTGTGACCCCATGAAACACAACACACCAGGCC
>SJYC01061476.1:0-19996 GCA_006408675.1 Madoqua kirkii
TAGAGAAAAAAGTTTGTCCCTTCTTCCTCCTTGAGAATTCCAGACCCCTCTCTCCTTGGGGACCCCTAGACTTCTTATCAACCTGCCTAGGATATGACTCTCTCAATTGGAGGAGGGTTCCATTTTCTGTACACCCTCTGTAGTATTTGTTATTTTATAGACTTTTAAACGATGGCCATTCTGACTGGTGTGAAGTGATACCTCATTATACTTCTGACTTGCATTTCTCTAATAATCAGCGATGTGGAGCATCTTTTCCTGGGCCTGTTAGCCCTCTGTCGTGCTTTAGACATTTCTTTTGCACTGGCTCTCTGTCCTGGCCACAGGCCCTCTTCTCTGTTCTTCAGGGCAGCAGTCTCCAATCCTTTCAGCACCAGGGATCAGTTTTGTGGAAGCCAGTTTTTCCACGAACTGGTGTATGGGGGGGATGGTTTCAGGATCATTCAAGCACATTAAATTTACAGTATACACTATTTCTATTATTATTACACTGTGATGTTTAATGAGACAATTATACAACTCAGCATAATGCAGAATCAGTGGGAGCCTTGAGCTTGTTTTCTTACAGCTAGACAGTTCCATCTGGGGGTGGTGGGAAAAAAGTGTCTACTCCATAATCTCAGGTAGGTTGCTGTCACTGCAGAAAACCCTGCCTCATAAAGATTAGATGTTGGAAATGGAAGCAGGTTTTTCAGTGCTTTTGTGGAAATCTCAGGATATTCCACCTTGATTTGAACCCGGAAAGTGTGGAGATTTGACATTGTCTGAAACATGACTTTTAAGGCCACCATCATTTTCAGTCTAAAGCAGTTGACCCTCTTCTAGCACAGCCAGAGTCAACTTCCCTGGCTTATTCACAAACGGGTTGTGGATCCATTCGTTCCCAGGTCGGGGGTCTTTCGTGGTTGGGAAGTAATGCTCAGACTGTATTGAAAGCTGAGGTAGGTGATCATGCAACAGCTGGGAGAAAGAAGGCGTTGGCTCAGTCTGTTTCAAAATCTCTGCTGATGTTCGAAAAATCCCAGGTTCACCCATTGCCCGCGTAACTCCAGTTTGGCTTTGAATGCAGCCCCTTAATCTGCCAACTTGAACACAGTTGTCATTCTATGCTAAAATGACAGACTGAATTCCTTGAGTAGGTTAAGTATGTCACTCAAAGTAGGCAAGTTTTGTGATCCATTCTGCATCACTGAAATGTGACTTTTCGTAAAAGAAATTTCTGGAGCAGCTCTTGTAACTCTGGCCAGTGATCTTGTGTTTAAGACATGTGTGCTCTGAGTCCATCTCCTCAGAGTCATGCAAACAGACATGAGTTGTGGGCAAGTACTTTAATGTGGCTGATAACAGTGTTCTGCAGGATGGGGTTATAGTTAAGTTCAGGTGACTTTTTCAGATAGCCAGCATTTCCCTATGGATGATGTGGTGTGTAGACTCACATTCAGAAGCTACCTCTTTGACTTGAGTAGTGAAACCAGAAAGCCATCCGTCATGGCAGCTACTCCATTCATGCATGACACAAAAAGACCAATTCAGTTTTCCTGGTATGTAATCATCCAGATTTAACTCTTTCTGCAACTGTAGTGTGGTTGGCAACAAAAGGGCACATAACATATCCTCATACACATCCTCCTAAAAAACAGATTGCACAGACAAGCACTGTTGCCTTGTCAAATTCGATAGACTTACCACCCTGGTACACAGACCAGGGTGTCATTTATCCTCTCTAACAGCTGTGTTGGGCTCTCCTGGTGGCTCAGATGGCAAAGCATCCGCCTGCAATGTGGGAGACCTGGGTTCGATCCCTGGGTTGGGAAGAGTCCCCTGGAGGAGGGCATGGCAACCCACTCCAGTATTCTTGCCTGGAGAATCCCATGGGCAGCGGAGCCTGGCAGGCTGCAGTCCGTGGGTTTGCAAAGAGGCAGATGTGACTGAGCGACTCAGCACAGCACACAGCACAATGTCCACTGCTATTAATCTTCTCATCAGGTTGTCTGGTTACAGTGCTGTCTGAAAGAGGAACACGTGCCACCATTTACACTGCAGCCTCTCCTCTACCAATAGAGAAGGGCTTAACTTCAGCTATAAGGTTAGCCACTTCGAATGATGCTCTCAGTACAGGTCCATTTGATGAAGTGAGTGGTAGCCTTCAGCAATTGCTTCTGTTCCTCATATTTTTTTCTTTGTAAAAATGCCAAAGGCTTGTCTGTCCGTCTGTCTGTCCTTTTGGTTGCGCTGGGTCTTCCTTATTGCACCCAGGCTTTCTCTAGTTGTGACGAATGGGGGCTACTCTGTTGTGGAACAGGGGCTCTAGGTACATGGGCTTCAGCAGTTGTGGCACACGGGCTTGGTTGCTCTGAGGCACATGGAATATTCCTGGACCAGGGAGCAGACCTGTGTTCCCTGCATTGTTAGGCAGGTTCCTACCCACTGTACCGCCACGGGAGTCCTGAAGGCTTGTCTCCTAATGCAGGGTGCTTGGTCTCCACGTGGTGAAGCAGTTTTGAAGGGTTTTTAGCTTTGTTGGATAGCTGGTCACCACATAGTTACAAAGCAGGCTTGGAAAATGTTGAGTCACTTGTTGTAACGAAGCCATAATTTAATTAGGACTCTTGGTATTTTCTTTTAAATGCAGCTTTCTTTTTTGTTGGCAGTCTTAAGCATCTTCTGCTCTCTCATCATTGGGTCTTCCCACCTTTTAAAGAAGCTCTCCTGCGATGTTTGTTTTCTACTCATTTTGGCTGGGTTAGCTTTTGGGCTTACGAAAACTGAGACTGGTGCATGGTGTGGGAAAGAGGCCCAGACGGAAGTGGTCAGTAAAATAATGGGCAAGCCACAGGCGGACTGGAGTGTCAGATTTTGACTTAAAGCCTGCCACCAGATGCAGCTTAACTGCCGCTTGCCACTCACTGATAGGGTTCTGATATGAATCTGCAGCTGATTTGTTATGTGGTCAGACCTCTCTGCTAACGAGAGATGTGTATTTGCAGCCACTCCCTACCCTAGCCTCACCGCCTTGCTCCACCTCGGATTGTCAGCCATTAGATTCTTAGAAGGAGCGCACAGCCTAGATCCCTCACATGCCCACTTCACAGAAGGGTTTGAGCTCCTATGAGAATCTAAGGCTGCCGCTGATCTGACAGGAGACAGATCTCAGGCGGCAGTGCAGGCGATGGGGAGCGGCTGTAAAGACAAATGAAGTGTCACTCGCTACCAGCTGCCACCTGCCTCCTGCGGTGCCCGATTCCTAACAGGCCAGGGATTGGTACTCACCCATGGTCTGAGGGTTGGAGACCCTTGGCTGTAGGAGAAAGAGGGTTGTACAGTTTCACTTTTAAACCTTCAAAGGCAAGACAAGACCCAGCCAGCCTTCTCTTGCCTTTGGGCCGTGGACTCTCTCTCTTGGAGGAGAGTCACTGGATGGAAGGGCATGTGCTTGCAGGGCCTGGGGCGCAAGCGCCTGCAGAGATGGGTTTGCCCAGTGTGAATCGCCTGGAGTGCGGGCAGGGCTGCCTGTTTGTTCCCCTGGTCTTTCTGTCCGACCTCCCCCCAACTCCCTCACAAAGGGGCAGTCAGGCTGGCCGGGAGCCCAGGCCTGCTTTCCCTGAGTCTCTTGCTTCCTATTTCAGTGACATCCCAGAGACTGTGCCTTTGTCAGCTGTCAATAGGCAGTGCTCGTCGGGGCTCCAGGCAGTGGCCAGCATAGCTGGTAAGTTGTGACTGGGTGGGCACCCCTGGCTACGACCTGGCCTTAGTCCTGGCTCCTGGGTTTGGGTCAGCGGAGTCCTTGCCTGTGGGGCAAGCAGTAATTTCTGACAGGACTGTACCTGCAGAAAGTGTGGAGGAGCGCCCCTCACTGCAGCCCTCCACCTTTTCTGAGCACTCCTGGGTCTCTATCTCGGAGGCTGGGGCTGAGTCCCCCTTAGAGACCAGGTGGGGAAGAGGCTCCCCTGTTCCCAGGACAGATAGACTCTGGGGAAGGATGTTTATAAAATGCTCTTGTTGCAGGTGGCATCAGAAATGGGTCTTATGACATTGGCATGGCTTGTGGGTAAGAATTTCTTTCTGCCAGAGCTTATTAACCAACTTGTTACAATGAAACTAATGTTCCTCTCTTGATTCTCAGAGGCTATGATTTCCTGCTTCTCCCTGCAGCCCTTTCAGGCAGCTGGCTGCTAGCTGGTTCCTACAAATTCTGCTTAGAATCAGCCCCCAGCCCTGGCTGTTTGGGAACCACTCACACCTCTCAACACCAGAGGAAACAGGCTTTGAAGAGCTTTCTTTTCTTGGAAATCTGTCAGGCTGGAGATGTGGGCAAGCATTTTGAGAAAATGCAGCACTGGGTTCCCGTCTGTGGCAACCCTTGTTGATTCATGATGGTTGCTGAGAGTGGAAAAAGCAGTTTTGGTTCCCAAAAAGCCCAGGACAGCTGCCTGCTGTAGAACTGGTTTGTTCATTTGCCAGGCCGTCTGCCCCCTCACCCTGTCCAAGGTGGAAGCTTCGGCCGCCTCCTGGGCTCTGAGGGGAGCGGTCAGCTCTGTGGTGCTTTGGTCCCTGGCAGCTGTGACTCCCTCTTCAGCTGCAGCACACGGAGCCGTGTGTGTGCCGGGCGGCACTCCAGGGAGGGGAGGCTGGGGTGGCGTCTGGTGCTGGGAGCGCAGGCCCCTTCCGGGCTTCGGCAGGCGTGGGGCCCCAGCAGCCCCAGGACCCACTCCCTCTGGCTCTCAGTTCCTCTCCAGAGCATTTCTTCATCGGAGCCCTGCTGGGCCATGCCGGAGCTGTGCCAGTGGCACTGGCTGTACCGCCCGTGTCAGCAATCGCAGATAAACCCAGAGCCCATGCTGCAGGGACTCTGGCCGGGCAGAGGCCACTGACCAGGCTGCGCCCGGGCTTCTCGCTCTCTCACTGGACGATGGATGGGGGTGTGGGTGGACTGAGGAGAGGGTTGGAGCCTTCATGGGTTTGACGAGGAATTTGAGTCCCCAAGCACGTGAAAGACCAAATTACAGGGTTTGAGGGTTTGGGCCAGGACAGGCCCCCATGTCACAGGTTGACTGTTCCTCAGACTTTGCTCATGATGAGTGGCTCAGGATATTGTAGGTGGCAGTGGGCTCTGGAGCCCGACTACCTAAACTTGGTCCCCACTGACAAGTTAACTCAGCTTCTCTGGGCCTGGCATTGCTCACAGCACTCTTAATACTGGGAGGATTTTTCAAATAGTGCTGGGCGTGTGAAAAGCGTGCAAAGTTATGTGTTACCACCCTCTGAAGCCTTATGTTCTGCCACCTCCTGGAAGCCCTTTGTGACCACACTAACTCGAGATCTCCGCCTTCCCCTCAGCTCCTAGCACCTCCTTGACCACACAGGTCAGCTTGTTCTTTGACATGCGGCCTTTAGAATATTGGTCTCTTCTCTGTTCTGGATCTGTGGCCTCTGAGGGCAGGGCCCGGGCTTGTTAGAAATGTTTTCCCCTCTGTGGCCAATGCTAGGCCGCTTTCCTTGGGAACCGCCACTGGCTGATGGAGCAGTCGTCTTAGGGAAGTGAGGCCCTGCCTGGGCACGTGGACTGTGTGGTGGTTGGGGTGGAGGTAGGGCTCAGCAGCCCTGCACCCCCAGCTCTGCCTGGCTGGCCCGGGGCTCCCTGGCTATTTCCCAGTGCTTGCCGGCACCCAGCTGTCTATGGGGAGCCTGCTAATCTCCTCCTTCTCCTCAGGGTGGAGTCCATGTCCCTGGCTGACAGGGGGAACCCTGGAAATGTTACTTCACGGCTGGTGGAGAAGGAGAAGGCCAGAGACTGCCTGATTCCTATGGGTGAGCACCAGCCTCAGCCCCCTGCCTGGCCCGGAGCAGGGCTTCAGGAGCTTGGGTCCTCTTGTGGCCCCCGCCTCAGGCCTGGCTTGCTCTGCAGGGGCTCTGGGAATGGGACTTCCTGAGGCCCCCAGTGCATCTGTGTCCCTGGGTTTCCAAGCATGGCCCAGCCTATCACTCCCACCCTAAGGGGCTCAGTCACACAAGGCCTGAGGGCAGCTGTACCCCAAACCTTGGCCCCAAAAGCTGAGGAAGCAGGAGGCATTTGCCCAGCAGCCATGCCGGTGAGGGGTCGGCATCAAAGGCACCATCGTTGCAGAGCCGCTGAGCACTGCAGCCAGCGCCACCGCGGGCCGTGCATGGGGGTTCCTGGCCCCACAGCCCGTGCGAGGGGACGTGGCTGCCTCCACAGCCGGAGACCATCTCCGAGGGAAGCCTCTCTGCAGGAAGCCTGGAAAGCCAGAAGGCTGGGCCAGAGGCCCCGCTATGGCACTGGGCTGTGGGGAGGCTGCAGCTCCTGGGAGCGGAAAGCTAGGTGTGGCCTCCCCTGGGGGCCTGGGAGTCCTGTCTCCTCACAGGAAAGCAGTTTCCCTTGAGGCACAGGAGAAGCTGGCCAGGCCAGTTGGCGCCCCACCCAAGCCCTCCTGTGTGCACGCTTAGAGTCCCAACTACGGTGACTCCGGCCTGTGCGCCTGGTGTCACTGAGACACAGGTCTCCCTGCCCCCGCCCCATCTGCAGCCCCGGGCCCCACACAGACTCAGTGTTCCCCGTCTGTGTTCTAGGATAACCTCAGAGAATGTGGCTGAGCGGTTTGGCATTTCGCGGGAGAAGCAGGATGCCTTTGCACTGGCTTCCCAGCAAAAGTGAGTGCTATCTGGGGTGACATGCCAAAAGGGCTGGAGAGTGAGCTTTTGAGGCTCTTCTAAGTGGGCTTCCCAGGTGGCGCTAGTGGTAAAGGACCTGCCTGCCAATGCAGGAGACATAAGAGACACGGGTTCGATCCCTGGGTCAGGAAGATCCCCTGGAGGAGGAAATGGCAACCTACTCCAGTATTCTTGCCTCGAGAGTTCTATGGACAGAGGAGCCCGGCAGGCTACAGTCTGCAGAGTCAGACACAACTCAAGCAGCTTAGTGCCTAAGTGGTGTCAGCTGGAGCCGCCCTAGGCTACCGCTGGGCAGCAAGTGGCTTCCAAGCCTCTCCCTCCCAGGCGGGGAGGTGGACCAGGGATGGCACCACTGCGCACTTAGCCCTACATCCCATTATAGTCTGAGTGTCTTTCCCCCTGGTGTGTGTGGCTATGGAGGCAGTGGTCTCCAGCTAGGTGGGCCTCTCTGAGGCAGTGATTTTTAGCCACTTGGGTTCAAGCTCTCACTAGAGAGTTGAGTAAAAGCTGTGGCTTCTTCCCCTGGGAACGCCACCGGGCCTTTGCATATGATTGCAACAATCACCCTAAAATGCCTTATGCTTTTACATTGTTTAAATTCTAAGGTTCATCCAGTAGTTAAGTGTATGTCATTTTTATTATTTTTTAAATATTTATTTGGCTGTGCTGGGTTTCAGTTGTGGGATGTGGGATGTACTGACCAGGGATCGAACCTGGGCCCCCTGCAGTGGGAGCACAGAGTTGTAGCAGCTGGACCACAGGGAAGTCCCTATTGCATTTATAAATATGTGGAATCACAGGAAACAGATGGGATTGGGCTGGTGGGAGGGAATGGAAAGTCCACAGAAACCAGCACGAATATTCCTGGGGCTCCAGCCTCAGTTGGCTTAATCCCTCTTGGGTGAAGGGCTCAGAGGGGAGCCCCCTGCTCAAACCTCCCCCTTTGAGGATCTGATAAGGCTGATGACCAGAAAGACCCTGGGAAGCCTGGGCTCCCACTGCCTGGGTAGTAGGGGCCCACACCAGGCCCTCTCCATACTCCCCTGAGGCAAGTGTGTCCCTGCATTTAGCAGCCTCAGCATTCATGTCTGTCCCAAAGGGCGGTGGGTGAGGGGGTCAGGGAGGGACCCCAGGAAGGAAAGTAACCCCATGTGAGCCTGGCTGTCCACGGTGCTGGCAGGGCAGCCAGAGCCCAGAGCCTGGGCTGTTTCCAGGCTGAGATCGTGCCTGTCACCACCACGGTCCGTGACGACAAGGGCACAGAGCAAAGCGTCACCGTGGCCCAGGACGAGGGCATCCGCCCCACCACCACCATGGAGGGCCTGGCCAAGCTGAAGCCTGCCTTTAAGGAGGGGGGCTCTACCACGGCTGGTGAGACGGGGCTGCTGCATGCTGGGTGTTCTCCTCTGGGTGCTGGAGCCACCAGGCAGGGTGGATGGGGAAGGTGTGGACCGCCTCAGCATGGCCCCCAGGCCCCCTAACCCTGTGCTTTGCCTCTAGGAAACTCTAGCCAGGTGAGTGATGGGGCTGCTGCCATCCTGCTGGCCAGGAGGTCCAAGGCGGAACAGTTGGGCCTTCCCATCCTTGGGGTCCTGAGGTCCTATGCAGTGGTTGGGGTTCCGCCTGACATCATGGGCGTTGGCCCTGCCTACGCCATCCCTGTGGCTTTGCAGAAAGCAGGTAAGATGGCTCCTTCACCCCCGAGATTCAGACCCAATTCCTGTTTCTTGTGCTGTTGCTGCCTGAGGCAGGTGGGGGACAGGAGCCTGGGTGGTCCTGCAGGTGCTGCGGAGTGAAGCGGGCATGAAGACCAGCTCCCCGCCCCCCGGCCAGGCTCCACGCACCCGTCTTGAACAAAGGCAGACATAGCAGGCAGCCTGCAGGCCATGGATGGGGCAGGGCCCCTGGGGAGACTGAGGATCCCACTAAGGGGGCCGCTGGGTCAGCTCAGGTCTTTCCCCTGGGTCTGCAGGGCTGACGGTGGATGACGTGGACATCTTTGAGATCAACGAGGCCTTCGCTAGTCAGGTGAGCCTTTGTTTTGCAGTGTGGCCTGGGGCCCCCTGTTGGAGCCAGGGGGCGAGGGGCAAAGGGGACCAGAGAGGGGTCTGCAGCTGATGCTCCACCTCCCCTCAGGCTGTGTACTGTGTGGAGAAGCTGAAACTCCCCCTTGAGAAGGTGAACCCTCTCGGGGGTGCAGTGGCCTTGGGCCACCCGCTGGGCTGCACGGGGGCTCGACAGGTCATCACGCTGCTCAACGAGCTGAAGCGCCGCGGGAAGAGGTGAGCCTGGCCCCGTGGAGGTGTCTGTGGGAGGTATACGTACCCCCACGTGCTCCAAGCTGAGGAGACAGGGGATCGTGGCCTGCAGCAGGTATCTGTCACCCTGTGTGTGCACCTGGGGCCCACACACCCTGAGGTCTGACGTCCTCTGGGCCCTGGTGTGCCCAGCTCAGCCTTCCCGGCAAGAGCTTGGCAGCCGTGCCTCTACCCCACCTGTGTGTCTCCTTCCCCAGGGCCTACGGGGTGGTGTCCATGTGCATCGGGACTGGCATGGGAGCTGCTGCTGTCTTTGAATACCCTGGAAACTGACGGCGGCCCACGGTGGAGGCGCAGCTCCCTCAGCAGCGCCACAGCATGGGAGGGATGGCAAGTCAAGACAACTGAACTGATGTGAGCACACAAAACATGAACAGATGCCCCAGCACAGGAGCAGAGGCAGGCCCCTCCGGCTAAGACACACCCAGCCCACAAGGCCACAGCGTGATCCCTGGGGACAGGCGCTGTGGATGGGGAGTGCCTCGGACACAGTAAATGCACGGTCTTACCTTGGTGCCTGTGGTTCTTCCGCAGGGCTAGTTTTCACTAGGCTGGTCCTGCCTGCGCTCCATCTGAACACTAAGTGCCTGGTTCTGCCCGGCGGACCCACCCTCATCTGGGCCCCGAGGACATAAGGCTCAGGCCTGGAGGGGTCCCTCCGTCCCAGGAGCTGTTCAGAGGTCCCCCAGCAGAGGCCTGTGCCCAGTAAACCGCTCCAGAGCTCCAGGCCATGTTTATTTCCAGGACTGGGGGCTGAGGGCAGAGCCTCAGAGCTGGTGCAGGGGTGAAGCGTGTCTCTCATCATACGAGCCACGGCCCCGGAGCCGCAGGGTGCACGGCTTCTCCCCGAGCACGCCTTCCACCACCAGAGTGGACTCGTACAGCTCACAGCTCCTATGGGAAGCCGAGGCTCAAATCAGAAGGGGTGCTGGCCCAGGGTTCTGGGGGGCAGCGCCAGCCAGGCTGTGGGGGTCCATACCTGGCGGTGAAGGAAACTTGGAGGGTGACAGAGGTGGGGGGTGCGTTGACCGGTCGTGCCTCCAGCAGCCCACTGCTTGGGGAGACCTTGAAGGCCACGGGGCCCCTATCTGGCTCCTGCTGGCCTGCAGGATGGGGAGGACACGCACCGCCTGTGGCACTGACCCCCGCCTCCTGGCGCTTCTGCTGCTGCCCACCACCCGGGGGGGACCACTTTGGATGGGGGAAGTGGCCATCAGCGCAATTCCCAGGGGGTCCGGCCCATCAGCACAGGGCCACAGGCCCTTTCTGGGGGGTCTCGGTCTAGCGGAGTTGGGGAGGAGGGCCTAACACACCTGTCAGCACGGCCCAGTAGCTTCGGCAGCCACTCAGGTTCATGAGGTAGACCTCCCGGGCCCGGACTTGGTTCACGAAGCAGGTGCCAAAGTCCACCCAGCTGGTGGAGAGCTGCAGCTCGGGCACGGCCACCAAGGCCCGCAGGGGCACCACCTAGGGACAGAGCCGGCCACCCGGGGGAGCAGCAGGGACACGGGACCCTGCCAGCCCTCCACGCAGCAGCTTCTGAGGAGCCCACAGGCAGCACCGCCGCTGGCGGGAGGGGGCCGCTGGGGGGGTTCCAGCAGGAAGGCGGCCAGGGAGGCACTATCTGCTCCCTTCTCCCCTGATCCAGCGCTGTGGTATCCACTCCCTGCCTACCCGTCCCCCTCACCCCGTCCCCTGCTCCTCCTGGGCTCGGGCCCTCTCACCCCTGGCCTCTCCCCTCAGAAGCTTGCGGGGCTGGGGTGTGGAGCTTGTCACAGCCCAAAGAACAAGGCCCACGGCTTTCTCACCTGGTGCACAGTCCCAGACAAACCCCGGAGGCGTCCCTCAGCTGCTCACTGTCAGGCCATTCCCTTGGATTGGCCCCTTCTTTCTCCATTAAACAATGTGCAGGCTTCACATGCTCCCTCTCCAGGAAGCCTTCCCTGATTTTCCACGCTCCAGCACCCCACCTGGCTCTGAGCTCCTGAGGCCGGTAAGGATGGAGATGACACCATCTCTCCACGGGCCAGACAATTGAGATCGGACCTCCGCTGACTCCACCTGAGCAGAGCTCAGCCCGGTGCCCCTCTTTACCACATGAGCCAGGCTGGGGACTCACCTGGGAGGTCTGGTTGCTGTACTCCAGCAGCAGGTTCTGTGTGAACACCATCTGCTTCTCTCCACTCGGGCTCTGCTGAATGTCCACTCTTCTGCTGCTGCCCACCACCCGGGGGGGACCACTTTGGATGGGGGAAGTGGCCATCAGCGCAATTCCCAGGGGGTCCGGCCCATCAGCACAGGGCCACAGGCCCTTTCTGGGGGGTCTCGGTCTAGCGGAGTTGGGGAGGAGGGCCTAACACACCTGTCAGCACGGCCCAGTAGCTTCGGCAGCCACTCAGGTTCATGAGGTAGACCTCCCGGGCCCGGACTTGGTTCACGAAGCAGGTGCCAAAGTCCACCCAGCTGGTGGAGAGCTGCAGCTCGGGCACGGCCACCAAGGCCCGCAGGGGCACCACCTAGGGACAGAGCCGGCCACCCGGGGGAGCAGCAGGGACACGGGACCCTGCCAGCCCTCCACGCAGCAGCTTCTGAGGAGCCCACAGGCAGCACCGCCGCTGGCGGGAGGGGGCCGCTGGGGGGGTTCCAGCAGGAAGGCGGCCAGGGAGGCACTATCTGCTCCCTTCTCCCCTGATCCAGCGCTGTGGTATCCACTCCCTGCCTACCCGTCCCCCTCACCCCGTCCCCCTCACCCCGTCCCCTGCTCCTCCTGGGCTCGGGCCCTCTCACCCCTGGCCTCTCCCCTCAGAAGCTTGCGGGGCTGGGGTGTGGAGCTTGTCACAGCCCAAAGAACAAGGCCCACGGCTTTCTCACCTGGTGCACAGTCCCAGACAAACCCCGGAGGCGTCCCTCAGCTGCTCACTGTCAGGCCATTCCCTTGGATTGGCCCCTTCTTTCTCCTTAAACAATGTGCAGGCTTCACATGCTCCCTCTCCAGGAAGCCTTCCCTGATTTTCCACGCTCCAGCACCCCACCTGGCTCTGAGCTCCTGAGGCCGGTAAGGATGGAGATGACACCATCTCTCCACGGGCCAGACAATTGAGATCGGACCTCCGCTGACTCCACCTGAGCAGAGCTCAGCCCGGTGCCCCTCTTTACCACATGAGCCAGGCTGGGGACTCACCTGGGAGGTCTGGTTGCTGTACTCCAGCAGCAGGTTCTGTGTGAACACCATCTGCTTCTCTCCACTCGGGCTCTGCTGAATGTCCACTCCGGGCAGCATCTGGTCATCCGGGAGCTTCTGATAGGAAAGCAGCTCCAGGGAGAGCGAGAAGGACACGTTCACCTGAGCAGATTGTGGGCGAGCTGACCATCACCTCAGGCTGCTGGAGGCAGGCAGCAGCTTGCCCACCTGGGGCTCCACCCTTCCCTCCTGCAGGCCCGGCCCGGTGTCTACTCAGCCTGCTATTCACCATGGCCTGCAGGCCCTGCTCCATGGCCAGCAGCCGTCAGGAGCTGAGGGGCCCAAGGAATGGAGCTGGCCTCCCCTCGGGTGACCAGGGCTGTGTGCAAGCCGGCAGGCCTGTGTCTGTCCTGAGGGCAGTGAGGGGCCCCAGCTGAGTTTCAAGCATGGGACATGGAGTCAGCTTAGCCTTGCTCAGCGGTCACCTTGGTGGCTGTGGGGAAAGGGCTGAGGTATCACTGAGGCCTCACGGGAGGGGGCTCGGATGTGTGGCTCCCAAACCCAGGTCTGTGGACCTAAGCTCCACAAGTTTACTCAAGGGACCTGTTAGGAATACAGATTCCTAGGCCTCGGCCATGGCCTTCTCATCTCTGGAGGAGGGCCTGGGAACAGAGTGCCTTACATTTATGGAAAGATGGTGATGAAACCCTGCAAGAGGGCAGGTGAGTGGGGAGGGTCTGTGCCACGTGGAGGTGCTCTCAGGACCAGGACGTGGGCAGAGGAGATGAAGGCAGGCTGGATGTCTAGGGCTCCTGAGTGTGCGCTCTGATAGGTCAGGGCGTATCTGCGTGGGGAGACTCCTGTGCAGAAAGTGTGCTGGATGGTGTGTGTATGTGAGAGGGTGGGGGTGGGGGTGTGGGACAGTGGGTGTGTGCGGCTGTGTGCACGTGCACTGGCTGGAGTATCTGTGTGTCTGTCTGTCTGGGGAGTTGGCCCCTGCGTGCTTAGGGCGTGGTGGGGCCTGGATCCTGCCGCTGTCTGTGTCTGAGTGCAGCCCTGGGAGGGTGCCGCGTGGCCATGCTGTCTGTGCAGGAACGTGAGAGGAGGGTGACCCCCGGCCCAGGAGTGTGTGCCCCCCGGGCAGGGACTGCAGACGCTGCCACTGACCAGTGTGTTCTCCTGTGGGTGGAGCACCAGCTGCTTGCCCCTCGCTGCCATCTCCTCCTCACCCTTCTGCTTCCAGCTGAGGGCCCGGTGGCTGTGGCTCGCCCCCTCTTGAGAAACGGAGAAGGGCTTGGAGACCAGGAGCCGGAAGTAGTGAGGGATTTCCGTGGTGTTGGTCAGCTTCAGGTGGCGGGTGGTCACCAGCTCACTCAGCACCTGGCAACCGCAGGAAGGGGGGACTCAGACTGCGAGGCTCTGCCCCTGGAGAGCCGGTGGGGGGCACCCGGGTGACAAGAGGGCAGGGCGGCTGCACACTCACCCCGGTGCAGGGCTGCTCGGGGATGAGGTCGCTGGCCTGCTGCCAGAACACCACGCTGCCACCGTAGTCCCACTCCACGCTCAGCCTGCCGGCGACAGCCCGAGATGGGCCTCCGGGCCTCACCCGCCCCTGGCCCGCCCCTCTCCTGTGCCCATCCTCTTGTTCCCAAGGCCCAGGATGGTCCCCAGCAGTGCCCAAGGAGGCTGCTCCCCACCAGGGGCAGGAGGTGGGCCAGGTGGCCCTGTGGACTCACTGCGCTGGCCTGACGTAGCCGTGCAGGTCCAGCCTCATGGGGCCCACGGCAAAGTCCTGCAGGCGGCGCCTCCGGCCCGGAAGCTCCCTCTCCACCTACCAAGCCCAGGCCCCATCACTGGAGTCCTGAGACGTGGGGTGGGGTGGGGTGGGGTGGGTGGAGGGAAGCCCTCCCCAGGCCCAGAGTGCTCACCTCATTGTCCAGGCTCAAGAAGCCCAGGGCATAGCCGACACACTCCACCTTGTGCAGGACGTCGGGGCCCAGCACCACGGGTGTGAAGGAGATGTGGATGGTGCTGCTGCCCCCCGCAGGGATCACCTGGCAGGAACAGCAGCCTCAGCACTGGACAATTGCCACAGCCCCTCCTCCAGCCCCCGCCAGCCTTGGTCAGAGGCATGGCTCCCCAAAGCTCCCACCCCACCCACTCACCACCTGCTTGGGGCTGATGGAGAACAGGTGGTCAGAGGGCACCCCCTCATGCCCTTGCAGGATGACCGAGATGATCTTCTGGGGGGCGCCGGCACTGGAGCTGCCCTTGGCCTATGGTCAAGGGAGTGGCTGAGGCTCAGTTTGAGACTCGCTGACCCGGCTCAGCGGCCCACCCACCACCCCTACTCACAGATGGAGTGGCTTCACGGCTGGACTCAGACTCAGAGGGACTTGGGGACCAGGAGGAGCCGCTGCTCTCCGGGGTCTCGGGGTCCAGGAGGTCGTTCCCAGCGTGGTCACGTAGCGGGAAGGGCGGCCCATAGAACACCAGCAGCTCCAGCAGCCGGTCCTCCCTGTCCTCTGGAGTGTAGGTCTCCCAGTCCAGGCGGATGTCTGGGGTAGATGCAGGAGAAAGGCATGAGGAATAAGGAAAGAGCAGATGACTCCTGCCTGGGCCTCACTTCCTGCAGGCCTCAGAGGCCACCGGTTCTCCCAGACTTAGGCTGGTGGGGGCCTCATTTCCCAATGTCACTTCCAGGCAATTCTTGTTTCAAGTCTACAGGCTTATGCAATCGGCTCTGTCACGCTTTGTCTTCCAGATCCCAAGACCAGCTTTATGTCCAAATGCACAAACCCAGGCCTCCCTGTGCTCTCCCTACCCACTTTTTCTTCTGGCATATTTGCTGACTTCCCGGCTCCTCCCACCCGTGCAGCCCTTGCCTTCTCCCCTTCCATCCCTTAGCTCCTGGCAAGCGGCACAGGGGCTGCTGGCTGAAAGGAAAAGGTGTGCTCTGCAGGTTCTGTCCAACACCAAGTAACTGTGGCCAGGGCGGGCGCCTGGCCCGGGCACAGTGGAAGACACCAGGTTCTGCAGGCAAGGGCAAGTCCTGGCCTCAAGTTGGAAGTGGTTCTGATGCCCCCCGACTGGCTTGGCCACTCCCCACTTTAGCCCTTGAGGTCCTCTCTCTGTACCACAGGCCCGCTGGACTCCAGGGTCCAGGCTGTGGGCATCAGCTGCCCTCCCACCCTGGCCCCCAGCCCCAATTTCTCTCATGAGCCTCTCACCACAGGGGCTGGAATTATTCAGGCGAAGGATCCGGGTGACTGGGTCTCCTCCAGAGACCCGGGTGCCGAACCTAGAGGCAGGGGACCAGGATCAGCGCACACCTCGCGGGCCGATTCACCTCAGAGAGGAGGGCCGGGGCTTGAGCAGGGAGGAGGCCCATAGTGGCCTGTCTTCACCCCGGAGTCACAGAGCCCCAAGGCTGGAGGCCCACCCCAACATGACCGCCCAGTGAACTGTGACCCAGGGCTGCCCACTGGCCCAGTCACCTGCCTCCCCACTCTCCAACCGCCCTGACCAACCACAAAAACCACCAACTGCTCACTCCTGTCCCCCCAGAGCCCTCTGAGATGTGCAGATCATGGCCGTGCCCCCGAGGCCTCTCTCCTCCGGGGTAGCCCTGGCCCCGGGCTTTCGTGCTGGGTGACACCAGGTGGTACTGGGCCAGCTGGGCAGCAACGAGCTGGTGTGGACAGCTGGGATGGAGGCCAGAGGGTTCCGGGGTTAGCGGAGGGGCGGTGGGGGAGGAGCGGTACCTGATGACAGGCTCCCTCTGGGTCTGGTCAGTGGTGTAGCGGGGGGTCCTCTGGGAGCTGATGGGGCAGCCCACCACCGCCATGTGCACCGGGATGACTGCTGGAGGCAAGTCCCCCACCTGCAGACGCACACCAATCCCGTCTCTCATCTCCCGCCGCCTCCACGCCCCCGAGGCGCCTCCTCCCCTCCTCCAGCCAGCCCAGGGTCTCCACGTGGGACCACTATCTCCCAGCTTATGGTTTTTGGCCTCTCATGGCTCTTTGGATGAAATTTTTTCATCTTTTAACTGGAAATAGTGAGTCAAAGTCACTTATTTTTAAAAATTTAACAGACTATATTTCACCCATAATCCTGTCCCACCGCACAGCATGACTCACTGTTAGTATTTCAGTTAGAACTGTCTAGAGAGACTTGTGTGCATAAAACAGAAAAATGAAGGGCATTCTGGGCATGCTTTCATTTTAGTAATCTTTTTTTTCTTTTAACCACAACCGATAATTTTAATGATGAAGATTTACGGCATTGTTGAACTGGCTGTGGGAATCCCAGTACGGATGTAGCCTCACGTTTTATCTGATCTCCTGGTGGACACATGTCTACACTGTCTCCTTTTTCTCCCCCTCTATTATAAACAATGCTGAGAAGAAAAAGAAGCCTGGTAAGAAACTTGTTTGTTCGTGTATCCACTCCTTTCCTTGGGGCAACTTTAAATGTGCATCCCCAGTGCCCTGCACAAGTGACTCTGAAGGGCATACATTTCCTAGCAGCCCCACTGTGCCCATGGGCACCCATCCCTGCACCTCCATCGACAATTTTAAACCTTGCTCATTTCACAAAACCAGTATTTCTGGGTGCCTTTCATTCTCAATTCTTTTTTCTTGGCCATGCCATGCAGCTTGTGGATCTTAGTTCCCAGAGCAGGGACTGAACTCGGGCCCCCTGCCATAGAAATGCCGAGTCCTAACCACTGGACCACCAGGGTCTTCCCCTTCTTTAGTTAGCAGTGCTGATGAAATACTTTTCATGTTCACTGGCCATCTCCAGCTGTCATTGTTGAACAGCCTATTATGACCCTTTGCCCCTTAAGATGCTTGTGCTACCCCCTCTTATTGTTAGTTAAGAACTCTTTGTATATTAAGGTGATCACCACTTGGTCACTGGATAGAGCACAATTTAAAGCAAATAACTACCATAACTCACCTGTCCAATTTACTAAACAGTTGAAGAAAATCTGTGCAATAATTAAATGACATAGGACATGGAACATGTTTCACCCCTTCATCCTAAACTAGGTGCTCCCTACTGGGGTGGTCTGCTGTCTTCCTCACCCCTGTACACAGTCCAGGGGACCACACAGGAACCTGTACATATAAGGTCTCAGTTCATGCTGAATGACTGAGTCAGTGAATGGGCTGACAGGGAATGAACGGCGGCCTCACAAAGGCCTGGGTGAGCTGTGGCTCTGGGAGACCATGCCATCTCCACACTTACTGCCCACTCTGGATCTCAGACTCTGGCCAGGGCAGGCAGCCCATCTGACTCCTCAGCCCTCCTAAGTATGGTCCCAGACTCAGGGGGACCTTATGGGCAAAGATGTGGGTGCTTCTGCTCCCAGGACCCTTCCTGCAGGAATCTCAGGGCTGCTGGTCAGTGTAAAGGCCCATCCCGAGCTCAGCAGGCATCACTATTCTATTTGGTGAGACCTGTGAGGCTGAGGGCTGGGTGTTGGAGGACAGTGAGCCTGCAGGTGGGGGCCAGGGTGGGGGTCCCTGTGCCCCAAGCTGCCTGCCTGCCCACCACCCACCCACACTTACCGTGCAGACTAGACTATCCCAGTACTCCCCCCACATGTTGGCACAGGCAGTGAGGTCGATGCTGAGCTTCTGGTGGGCGCCCAGCACGCCCCGGGAGAGGTGGGGGAAGAAGGCTGCTCCTTTCCCGTGGGACAGCATGCTTTCCATAAACTCTGCAATGAGACCCAGGAATGGGGAGAAAGCCCCCCTGGGCAGGAAAGAGGTCCCAACTCTCAAGTGTCAGCAAAGCACTGAACCAGACAAGCCACCCTGCAGTCTCTCCCTGGTCCGCCTAAAGAGACTCTTCTGCAACCCTGGGGTTCGGGCCCAGCTCTCTCACCGCCATGAGGCCAAGTGGGAGCTCTCGCTCCTAAGCCACCACCCATCCCAAACCAAAGCTAGACCCTGTGCAGAGGCCCTCTTCCTTAGCAAGAAGGTGGCCGTGTTCTAAAGAGCAGGGGCTGTTCGGTGGAAGCCATGGCCATCTCAGGGACCCGGCTAGAAAGGACGCTGAGGAGTGACTCTGGCCAGGGTCCCCTTCATGCAGCAGGTGGCCCACATCCTCAAAGGCCCCACAAAACCCCACTCTGGCCGGGCCTGGGCTCTTACCCCATTGCTCACGCTTGGCCAAGAGTGCCTGCATCCGTGCCGTCTTCAGCAGGGCGGGAGGCATGTCGGGGCTGACAAGAGGGGTACGGAAGTCGTATCAAGCCATCTAGGCCCTCACCCAGACCTCAGCCATCTCCCCAGGCAACCAGCATCGCCCTCCCCGCTGGCTTTCCAGGAGAGGAAGGTGGCCCTGCTTCTCCTCCCATGGAGAGCCGGTCAGGGCTCCTCCTCACCTCCACCTGTGGTCTTCGCTCCCTCGGCACCCTACCACCCGAAGCATCTCAGCGGCAGGCTGCCTGCCAGTCTTAACAAAATCAGGAGTGCTCGAGGGCAGGGACCCCTGACCGCAGGCTCTTTGCCCTGTTGATCCCGGGATGCAGACCCAGTCCAGACTCCCAGCCTTTGCCCAGCCTTCTGCAATAGGCCATCTCCAGTCTCCTGCGGACATCTATCCCGCCACTGCACATGCTAACTTTCTGCAGTTGACAAATTCACACCTAAGGAACTGTTTGTGGCAGCCTCCACCCCCAGCAGTCCAAAGTTGCCTCTCACTCTCCCTACCTTAGGACACCTGAGGGAAAGTGTCTACAGTGGGGTGCTGGCAAGCTGAGCTAACTTCTGGGATATAAATACTTCCAATGGGATTGATTGCAGTGTGCCTCACTACCCCCTGGCCACGGTTGCCTCCACCTACAGTAACTTCCTCATCCGAGGGCCCCAGGACCGCCTGGTCTATCCAAAGTCCTTGCCTTGGCAGCCCAGGCTACCAGAAGGGGCCACACGCCCTGCTTTCCTCTCAAGGCCTGGGAGGCGGGCAGGCAGGGGCCCCTACTCCTTGTGTTTCTCCTCGTCTACCTGCGGACACCCTCTTCCGGCGACTCACACCCGCTGAAGCCACACGGAGGCCCAGTGGGGCAACCCCGGGCTGCGTCCTCCCCGGGAACAGTCACTGAAAACAGCTGGACTTACGGGCTGGGTTTCTGGCTCAGGCTGTTCACGGGGCTCCCGAAGTACTCGAACTCGAGGGTGAAAGGGGTCTGTATTGGGGAGCAGTTGGTCAGGAAGAGCTGGCGGTTCACGCGGGTCCGCAGCGGTACCTCCGAGCCGAAGTCCAAGTGGAGTGTCTCGGGGTGGCCCGGCCACAGCTCTGTGCTGGGAAAACTGCCCAAGCCCGTGGGCACCAGTTACATGCCACCCTCAGCCCTGCCCGGCTGGCCACCTTGGGCTGGAGGTGCCCAGCTGCCCAAAACTAGGCTTTAAGCCCTCCTTGTGAAGCCAGCCACCCCACAGATGCACCCTCCATGCCAAGACGGGTGTCCCCCGCCACCGGCTCTCCCAGGCCAGGGGCAGGCCAGCATGTCTCCTAGCTGCCCACAGCCCTGTCCCCTGCTGTTCCCCACACCTGTCTCTTATACACATCTTATTTCAGTTAGAACTGTCTAGAGAGACTTGTGTGCATAAAACAGAATAAATGAAGGGCATTCTGGGCATGCTTTCATTTTAGTAATCTTTTTTTTCTTTTAACCACAACCGATAATTTTAATGATGAAGATTTACGGCATTGTTGAACTGGCTGTGGGAATCCCAGTACGGATGTAGCCTCACGTTTTATCTGATCTCCTGGTGGACACATGTCTACA
>SJYC01061477.1:0-47331 GCA_006408675.1 Madoqua kirkii
GGGGGGGGGGCGTGTCTCTCCCCACAGAGTTTGTAAGGGGTCTTCTCCTGGCTATGGGAATCAACTGGAAGAGGCTGGTCCCATAGCGAGGCTGCTCCTCTGAACAGCCGCCCCAACCCCCAGGCCCAGCCCTGGACTCACCTGTCATCACCCTCCTCCTTAGAGACGCCGATGGCTACCTGCAGTCCCCGGGGTTTCCCTGAGATGCCCAGAACCAGTGGCTCCCTCATGCCAGACACGTCACAAGGGAGGGCCAGGTCGGTCACCGCTTCCTGTAGGAAAGGTCACCAGGGGCGTGACACCGTGGGTAAGACCCAGGGTGGGCCTTGGCAGAGAGGCCTCAGATGGCCTTCTGCGGCACAGGGGGCAGCCGGGAGGGCTCAACCCAAAGGCCTTGTCCAGGCTCATCTCTGTGGAAGGGCTCCCAAACCCTCCAATGGGCCACCATCCCCAGACCCGCAGGAGGCCTGGCCCCTTCCTCAGAACTCCTGGCTATGACTCGGCTCCCAACATCTGGGCGTGCCCGCCTAAAGGAGCCCCGCCAAGCAGATCTCGGGAGAAGTTGCACATTTATTCCGTGAAGCTGCTATCACAGAAGTCAAACCCGTCCTGCATGAGCTATGCTCCGGGCCAGCCCAGGGCCCACTCATCTGTGACCCTTGAGCTCAGACTCAGCTGTGCAAGAAAGCCCACGTCTCCATGCTCCCCAGAGCGGTACTGGGACCTGGGTCTGTGAGTCCCTGTGAGGAAGAAGCTTCTTTTTCCATAAGAACTACAAACGGATAGCTGGTAAACCCCCAAGGACTGAGCACGTTCTGCCCGATGGCCTTCCTGTGGGCTGAACCCAGGAGAAGCTGCGTCCTTCTTCTGAGGAACCGGGGCACTGCTCAGATGCCCCTGGGGCACCCAGCACAGGGGCATCTCTGGGCAGGTGGAAACGTGGGCCCACCTGTGCCACAGAGGATGGCTGGCGAGGGCTAAGGGTGGTGCTCAAGGGTTTCAGGGCCTATCTCAGCCTGCTCCAGCCTTCCTGCTCCTGTGTTCCTAGAGAGCAGGCCCAGTGGAATGGAGCCCCAGACCCCAGTGCAAGAAATCTGTTCCCTGCCTGGCCCAGGACAGGCGTCTGAGGCAGACCTCCCGGCTGGCATGGATGCAGACAGCCGGGGGGCCTCCCCAGGCAATGCAGCCCCCGGCTTCACACTCACCAGGGTATGCGCAGTCAACTCCAGGCTGAGCTGGCGCTCCTCGCTGGGGCCCAGCGCGCCACGTCTCGGGGAGACTTTCACAGTGCAGACATCTGCTTGGAGACCCAGGAGCTGGCAGACACACAGGCAGGTCAGGGGCTAGGCTTCCAGGATGAACCTGGGTCCTGACAGAGGGATCAGGACCGCTGCATGCTTCGGGGACACTGCTGACCGGGGGCCCTCAGTGAGCCCAGCAGGGCATGGTGCTCCCAGGTGGGGATAAACCACAGGTCCCTTCTCCTCTCCTTGCCCATGCTAGATGGACCTCACGCCTGTTAGGGGGTTCCCTGGACTAAACAAAAGGCTGCCCTGGGAGGCCCAGGGTGACGAGGAACAGTGAGTAGCTGGTTTTGATGCATGGAGACATGGCCTCATCTCCCCTGGCACACGGGGCAGGCTACAGAGTCAGCCCCCGGAGGCAGTGATCTGTTCTGGGTGGTGTCTGGGGGGCAGCATGCCCCTCAACATGGGCCTCTGGGGTTGAGAGCTGCAAGGGTGGGGCCTGATGGAGTGGGCTCACGTACCTTGCCCCAGTGGAAGTGGGTGGGCAGGAGCGTGCCATTGACGAGTGTGATGGCCATCTTGGTGGGCACGCCCAGGTAGAGGTTGGGGACCTCCACCTGGCTGCTCTGCAGGTACACGTAGGGCTCCTGCACCTCAGCATACACGGGAAGGTGGCTGGAACACGGGGGGTAGAAGGCATGCTCATCAGAAAAGAAGTAAACCCTGCCGTATGCATACGACACGACCGTCTTTGTAGAAAATCCCAAAGAATCTACAATAAAAACTCTTAGGACTAATGAGTGAGTCAGCAAAGTGATGGGCTAAAAATCAACACATAACATCAATCACATTTTTTTTGGCTGCACCAGGTGGCTTGTGAGATTTTGTAGTTCCCCGACCAGGGGTCGAACCTGCTGAGCCCCCAGCAGTGAAACAGTGTAGAGTTTTAACTACCGGACTGCAGGGAATTCCAAACTCGATCACATGTTTACAGGCTAACAAGGAACATGTAGAAACAGAAGTTAAAGGTACAATCCCACTGACAACTACTCAAAAAAGTGAAACAGGCAAATCTCTAATTAAACACTTACAGAACTTGTGTGCTGAAAACTACAAAACACTGATGAAAGAAATCGAAGATGACAATCACAATCACAGATTAACAGACTCAACATATATGTCAGTTCTCCCAAAAATAATCTATTAGGTTTAACACAATTCTTATCAAACTCCTAGCCATGATTTTTGTAGATATAGACAAGTTTATTTGAAAATTTATATAGAAAGATAAAGGACAAAGACTGAAGATTAATAAAGTGGGAAATTACTCTACTAGATATTAAGACTTCCTATACAGCTTTTCAATCAAGGGAGTGTGTTACTGGTAGGGAGATAACACAGCAAATCAATGGAACAATGTTAAAAAACCTAGACACAGACCCACCCAAATATGTCTTGAGGGTATTTTTTTCCTTATGTAAGGAATGGGGAAAACATGTATTTTGCTTTTAATTTTTTATTTTGAAATGACTGTATATTCCCATGCAGCTGTAACAACAACAAAAATACAGAGGGATCCAAGTATACGCCTCAGCCGATTTCCCAGTGGTAACAGCTTGCATAACGACGGCACCATGTCACAAACAGGAGGCCGAGATGGATGCAGTCCAGCAGTCTTATTCAGACCCCACGAAGCTGACATGCACTAATCTGTATTTACTTCTACACAACTTTATCACATGTAGATACCCGTGACACCACCACAGTCGAGACCCAGAACAGTTCCATCACAAGGGTGTCTTCATGCTATCTTTTTGAAAACTTTCTCCCCAGATCCATTTTTTTGCTATAAATTTCTGGTTTTGTTCACTTTGTTCAATAATTAAGGACAAAAAATCCTCTGCCATCTAAATTACCCTAAGAATGGACTTCCCTGGCATGCCACTGGTTAAGACTCCACATTTCCAGTGCAGAAGGCGTAGGTTCAGTCCTGGTTGGGAAAGATCCTGCATGCTGCAAGGTGCAGCCAAAAAGTGGAAAAAAAAAAAAATCGGAAAAAAGAATATCAAATAAGAAAAAACTTGTCCCTATAAAAGCTGTAAAATATCTTTGAAAATGAGCTTAACTGCAGTTATAAATACAAACATCTAACTACAGAGTCCAATGATAGCACTGAAGGGAGAAACTGATCACTCAAAAATAACGACTAGATGGCTGGGCAAAAAGCACATGAAAAATAATTCACTAATTATTAGGGAAATGCAAATCAAAACTACAATGAGGTATCACCAGTCAGAAAGGTCAAAAAGTCTACAAACAGTAAATTGCTAGAGAGGGCATGGAGAAAAGGGATATACTGTTGATAGGAATGGAGACCGGTAGAGCCCCTATGGAGGCTACTTTAGAAACCAAAAATAGAACTACCACATGATCCTGCAATCCCACTAGGGCTAGGCAAACCATAATTCAAAAAGATACATGCAATAGAAAGGACGTGGAAGTGAACTAAATGTCCCTCAAGAGACGTGAATGGAGATGCGGCACATGTATACAAGAGAATGGTGCCCAGCCGTAAAAAGGATGGAGTCGTGCCATCTGCAGCAACACGGAGGCTGGAGGCTGTCCTACCGAGTGAAGTACGGCAGACAGTGAAGAAGAATGCATGATACTGCTTACAGGTGAAATCTAAAAAAAAAAAGACTACAAATGAATTTATTTACAGAACAAAAGTAGAGTCACAAATGTAGAAGGCAAGGTTAGCAGGGGATAAGGGGTGGGGGTAATTGGAAGGCTGCGACTACTATAGAGAAAACAGGTAACTAGTAAGACCTGCTGTACAGCACAGGGGACTCGACTCAGTACTCTAATGGCCTACACGGGAAAGAACCTAAAAGAGAAAGAGTGGATATATGTATAACTGACTCGCTTTGCTGTATACTTGAAATTAACACAACACTGTAAATGTAAATATTCCAATAAGAATTAAAAAAAATAAAGATTAGAGATGTCAATACGTCATTTTAAATAGTGGACAGAACAGGGAGCTCCTTGGTGGTCCAGTGGTTAGGACTCTGTGCTTTCACTGCTGAGGGTTCAGGTTCAGTCCCTGGTTGGGGAATTAAGATCCCACAAATTGCATGGTGTGGCCAACAATAAATAAATAAATGAAAATATGTGTAAATTAAACAACACACTCCCAAATAAGCACAAAGTCAAATACGAAATAAAATTTGGGGAGGGGCGCGAGGTTTCAAGATGGCGGTGGTTGGGTGGTTGACCGAAAGGCAGAGGTGAAGGCCCTTACGAAGTGAAAAGGGCCGAGAATCGTCCCCTCCCCGCTTCTCACAGCCCCAGGAGCCCAGCAGAAGCGTTTTAGGTTTTATTTTCTAAACAAGCAAGTAAATCAAACAACTTGTCAACATGGGGCGGAGATCCACGTCATCCACCAAAAGCGGAAAATTTATGAACCCTACAGGCCAAGCCAGAAAAGAAGCTCAGAAAAGAGAATTAAAGAACAAAAAACAGCTCATGATAGTATGAGCTGCAGTTTTAAAGATGAAGGATCCCAAACAAATTATCCAGGACATGGAAAAATTGGATGAAATGGAGTGTAACCCAGTGCAGCAGCCACAGTTAAATGAGAAAGTGCTGAAAGACAAGCGTAAAAAGCTACGTGAAACATTTGAATGTATTCTACAGCTCTATGAGAAAGAGAATCCAGATATTCACAAAGAATTGAGAAAGCTAGAAGTAGAATATGAACAGAAGAGGGCTCAACTTAGCCAATATTTTGACGCTGTCAAGAACGCCCAGCATGTGGAAGTGGAGAGCATTCCTCTGCCAGATATGCCGCACGCTCCTTCCAACATCTTGATCCAGGACATTCCACTTCCTGGGGCCCAGCCACCCTCCATCCTTAGGAAGACCTCAGCCTATGGACCTCCAGCTCGGGCAGTTTCTATACTTCCTTTTCTTGGACATGGCGTTCCACGTTTGCCCCCTGGCAGGAAACCTCCAGGTCCTCCCCCGGGCCCACCTCCTCCTCTAGTCTAACAAATGCATGGCTGCAAAGTGGGCTCTGCCCTAGATCTTCCCACTCATAGGCGCGATGAAGACGTGAACTTGCTCAGCGGGGTCATGACGACGATGTCTCCAGCACCAGTGAAGATGACGGCTATCCTGAAGACGTGGACCAGGATAAGCATGACGACAGTACTGACAGTCAGATGGAGAAAGTGAAGGGGGTGCGTGTGTGCACCGTGATGACACTGAGAGAGAAAGAACGAAGAAAAGAAACCAGGTCTGAGTGTACGGTTTGCAGATATGCCTGGAAAATCTAGGAAGAAGAAGAAGAAGAACATGAAGGAGCTGACTCCTCTCCAAGCCATGATGCTTCGAATGGCAGGTCAGGAAATCCCTGAGGAGGGACGAGAAGTCGAGGACTTTTCAGAGGACGATGATGAAGATTCGGGTGATTCCGAAGCAGAAAAGCAATCACAGAAACAGCCTAAGGAGGAATCTCTCTCTGATGGCACGTCTGCAGCTTCCCAGCAGCAAGCCCCTCCACAGTCTGTTCCTCCATCGCAGGTACAAGCACCCCCCATGCCAGGACCACCTCCGCTTGGACCACCACCTGCTCCACCTTTACGGCCACCTGGACCACATCCAGGCCTTCCTCCTGGACCACCTCCAGGAGCCCCTCCGTTCCAGAGACTGCCTGGAATGCCAGGACTCCAGGGCCTCTGCCCCGCCTTTTACCTCCAGGCCCACCACCCAGTCGACCCCCTGGCCCTCCTCCTGGCCCTCCTCCTCGGGGACCCCCACCACGGCTACCTCCCCCTGCACCTCCAGGTATCCCTCCACCCTGCCCTGGCATGATGCGCCCACCTCTGGTGCCTCCTCTTGGATCTGCCCCACCAGAGCTCTTCCCACCAGCTCCCTTACCCAACCCGGGGGCTCTAAGTGCTCCCCCCAACTTGATCCAGCGACCCAAGGCGGATGACACACGCGCAGACACCATCGAGAAGAAAGCCACCGCAACCGTCAATGCCAAGCCACAGATCACTAATCCCAAGGCACAGATCACACGATTCGTGCCAACTGCACTGCGGGTGCGTCGGGAGAATAAAGGGGCTCTGCTGCTCCCCAGAGAAAGTCGGAAGATGATTCGGCTGTGCCTCTTGCCAAAACAGCACCCAAATCTGGCCCATCTGTTCCCGTGTCGGTGCAGACTAAGGACGATGTCTGCGAGGCTTACCAGGTCTGAGTGTACGGTTTGCAGATATGCCTGGAAAATCTAGGAAGAAGAAGAAGAAGAACATGAAGGAGCTGACTCCTCTCCAAGCCATGATGCTTCGAATGGCAGGTCAGGAAATCCCTGAGGAGGGACGAGAAGTCGAGGACTTTTCAGAGGACGATGATGAAGATTCGGGTGATTCCGAAGCAGAAAAGCAATCACAGAAACAGCCTAAGGAGGAATCTCTCTCTGATGGCACGTCTGCAGCTTCCCAGCAGCAAGCCCCTCCACAGTCTGTTCCTCCATCGCAGGTACAAGCACCCCCCATGCCAGGACCACCTCCGCTTGGACCACCACCTGCTCCACCTTTACGGCCACCTGGACCACATCCAGGCCTTCCTCCTGGACCACCTCCAGGAGCCCCTCCGTTCCAGAGACTGCCTGGAATGCCAGGACTCCAGGGCCTCTGCCCCGCCTTTTACCTCCAGGCCCACCACCCAGTCGACCCCCTGGCCCTCCTCCTGGCCCTCCTCCTCGGGGACCCCCACCACGGCTACCTCCCCCTGCACCTCCAGGTATCCCTCCACCCTGCCCTGGCATGATGCGCCCACCTCTGGTGCCTCCTCTTGGATCTGCCCCACCAGAGCTCTTCCCACCAGCTCCCTTACCCAACCCGGGGGCTCTAAGTGCTCCCCCCAACTTGATCCAGCGACCCAAGGCGGATGACACACGCGCAGACACCATCGAGAAGAAAGCCACCGCAACCGTCAATGCCAAGCCACAGATCACTAATCCCAAGGCACAGATCACACGATTCGTGCCAACCGCACTGCGGGTGCGTCGGGAGAATAAAGGGGCTCTGCTGCTCCCCAGAGAAAGTCGGAAGATGATTCGGCTGTGCCTCTTGCCAAAACAGCACCCAAATCTGGCCCATCTGTTCCCGTGTCGGTGCAGACTAAGGACGATGTCTGCGAGGCTTTCATGGAGAAAGAGGCTCTTACTCAGCTTAGGTGGAAGAGTTGCTTTCACTGTCAGGGTATTTTTTATTTCATTTCAAGGAATATCTTAAAGCTTAGCCTTGTTCAGAATTTACTGCATGTAAAAGAGAAGGTATTTCATTCAAAATAAATTGGTTACTGAAGCAGTGCTGCTAATAACATCCATCCCCTTTCATACCACCATTTTCATCAGATTTCTTCCCCTACTCCAACTGGAAACTTGTGATCAAGGGGAACTTTGTTATTTGTTTTGGCTCTCTTATTGTGTGCTGTGGGCACTGGAGTAGAGACTTCTGGAAAAACCAGTTTATTTCACCCCCATCTTGCCTTTCATGTTTGAGTTATTTTTAATATTTTCTTGTAAACATTTTGTAATATTGTAGTGAAATGGATCACAATGTCATTTCCTAATACAAAGCGATATATATGGGAAGAAAATGTACAATTCTTTGATTAAAATTCCCACTGATCTAAACTTTGAGTGTTCCATGGAATAAATAAATAAATGTTCTACACCAAAAAAAAGAAATAAAATTTGGGTTTAAAATACAAAAATCAGTGTAAAATACTACATTAATTTTAAAAAAGGACAAAGGACATGGTCATTTCAAACAATGCAGAAAAAGCAGTCAATGAAATCTAACGGTCTTTCATGAGGAAAACCAGCAAACTAGGAACAGAAGGAAACTTCCTCAACCCAATAAAGGATACCTACAAAAAGCCTACAGTTAACATTGGACTTAAAGGTAAAGACTGTTTTTCTTTTAAGATCAGGAACAAGGTAAGGATGTCCAGACACTGACTTCATCTGTGTGTTTTAGAACTAGGGTGAGGATTCCCACTCTTGCCTCTTCCATTCAACACTGAAAGTGAAAGTGAAGTAGCTCAGTCGAGTCTTTGTGACCCCATGGACTGTAGCCTACCAGGCTCCTCCCTCCATGGGATTCTCCAGGCAAGAGTACTGGAGTGGATTGCCGTTTCCTTCTCCAGGAATCTTCCCGACCCAGGGACTGAACCCAGGTCTTCCGCATTTCAGGCAGATGCTTTAACCTCTGAGCCACCAGGGAAGCCCACTGAACTGGAGTATTATTAGGTCCATTAGGCGGGAAAAAGAAAAGAAAGGCAGATGTAAAATTATCTCTAAAGGCAGATGACACAATCTTCTATTTAGAAAACCATTAGAAGTAACATATCAGCAAGGTTATAGGGTACAAGGTCAAAATACAAAAAACTATTTGTATTTCTACACACTAGCAATGAATAATCATAAAGTGTGATTAAGAAGACTCCATTTCCAAAAGCATCAAAAATGACACAATCCTTAGAATTTTAACAAAAAAATGTAAGACTTATACACTGAAAAATGACAAAACATCACTGAAAGAAATGAAAAACAACCTAAATAAATGGAAAGACATTTTCCTGTTAAAGGATGAGAAGACTTAATATTGTCAGGAGGGCAATACTCCCCAGACCAGATATGCAGATTCAATGTACTCCCTACTAAAATCCCAGCTAGGTCTTTGTAGACATTGATAAACTGGTTCTAAAATTCATACAGAAATTCAAAGGACCCAGAATAGCCAAAACAATCTTGAGAAAGAGAAGTGAAGTTGCAGAATTCATACTTCTTGATTTCAAAAACTCAAAATGGATCAGAGACCTAAAAATAAGAGCTAAAACTATAAAACTCTTAGAAGAAAACACGTGAGTAAATCTTTCTGACATTAGGCAATGGTTTCACAGGTCTAACACCAAAAGCATAAGCAACAAAAGAGAAAAATACATAAATTGGGAATTCACCAAAATTAAAAACTTCTGTGCTTCAAAGTACACCATCAAGAAAGTGAAAAGAGGGACATCCCTGGTGGCCTACTGATGTAGGGGACACTGATTCAGTCCCTGGTCTGGGAAAATCCCACATGCCGTGGGGCAACCCAGCCCCTGCAAGGCCATGTGCCCAGAGCCTGTGCTCCACAGCGAGAGAGGCCACTGCTGGGAGGAGCCTGAGCCCCTGTGCACAGCAACGGGGGCCCAGTGCAGTCGAAAGGAAATTAATAAATCACAGACACACACACACACACACACACACAAGTGAAAAGATACTTCTCAGAAGGGGAGAAAAGACTTGAAAATCATACATCTAATAAAGGCATGTATATAAAAAGAACACTTAACCTAAAAAGAAAAAAAGAATATCTTTATCTCAGTAACAAAAAGACAAATAACCCTATTTTTAAAAAATGAGCAAAGAACTCAAGAGATAATTTTCCAAAGAGGATCTACAAGTGGCCAGTAAGCTCCGGAAAGATGCTAAGCATTCTGTGCCATAAGGGAAATTCAAATCAAATCCTCGGTGATACGAGTATCACTTCACACATGGGATGAGCACCATTAAAGAACTGTTGCTGTTTAGTCGCTAAGCCGTGTCTTTTGCAACCCCAAGGACTGTAGCTCACCATACTCTGTCCATGAGATCTTCCAGGCAAGAATACTACGGTGGACTGCCATTTCTTTCTCCAGGGGATCCTCCTGACCCAGGAATCGAACCCATGTCTCCAACCTTGGCAGGCGGATTCTTTACCACTGAGCCACCAGGGCAGTCCACCATTAAAGGAGAGACGGTCCCAAGTATGGCTGAGGACGAGAAGGAGGAGGAGAGCAGAGTGGAGAAGGACGGGCAGTGGGGTGGGATTGGCAGCTGTCATATTTGCCCTGTGTATCATTATTATAACGAGATGTTAGCATTATGACCTATTTGTGGAAAATTCTGAACAAAGAACAAGGAAGCAACTATAATGCTATTTCAATGAGAAAAAACTAAAAGAAAGGTTAAGTGATAAAACAGAACAAAACTATTACTTAAGACCCCTGGAGAAGGCCAAGCAGAGATCCCTTGATGCAGTACGCAGGGCAGGGGGGCTGAGGGGAGAGAGCCGGGAGGTATTACTAAAGGAGTGCTGGGAGATTAGTGCAGCCGGTTCAGCTAGGTTAGCTCCCAGAGTTCAGGCATTACGCTGTGGAAGACTGGTAGATCCTGCAGCAGGATTTCCCCCTCCCCTACCCCTGATGAAGAATGTAGATGTGGCCCTGGAGAGAGGTCACTGCAGATCCTGAGGTAACAATGGGCTTCCAACCTGTTTTAGACGAAAAACCACCAAAAGAGATCTTGTTTATCAAGGAAGAAAGGGACTGACTTGTGAAGCTGGCCAGTGTGGGTTTCCTTGACGGCTTGTCCTGCATTGTCTTTCTCAAAGGCCTCTTCCTCTAAGGTTATTCTGGAAGCCCTGAGGCTACTCACCCACACTTCAGCCCTGGGAGGAGGATGCCCTCCACTCTTATACCCACTTACCCAGAGGAATCTGATACCACCAGCTCCTTATGCAAACCAACTTCCTCCTCCAGGAAGGCAGGAGTGGGCAGCCAAGGATTATCAGATGTAGAAGAAAAACCCAAACCAAAATGTGAGGAAACACAAAAAGAGGGCTTTGTAAGACAGTGACAGACAGAGAGATATATCCATTTGAATGCAGAGTTCCAAAGAATAGCAAGGAGAGATAAGAAAGTCTTCCTTGGTGATCAATGCAAAGAAATAGAGGGAAACAACAGAATGGGAAAGACTAGAGATCTCTTCAAGAAAATTAGAGATACCAAGGGAACATTTCATGCAAAGATGGGCACAATAAAGGACACAAATGGTATGGACCTAACAGAAGCAGAAGATATTAAGAGGAGGTGGCAAGAATACACAGAACTATATAAAAAAAATCTTTATGACCCAGGTAACCATGATGGTGTGATCACTCACCTAGAGCCAGACATCCTGGAATACGAAGCAAAGTGGACCTTAGGAAGCATCACTATGAACAAAGCTAGTGGAGGTGATGGCATTCCAGTTGAGCTATTTCAAATCCTAAAAGATGATGCTGTGAAAGTGCTGCACTCAATATGCCAGCACATTTGGAAAACTCAGCAGTGGCCACAGGACTGGAAAAGGTCAGTTTTCATTCCAATCCCAAAGAAAGGCAATGCCAAACAATGCTCAAACTACCACACAATTGTACTCATCTCACACACTAGTAAAGTAATGCCCAAAATTCTCCAAGCCAGGCTTCAGCAATACGTGAACCATGAACTTCCAGATGTTCAAGCTGGTTTCAGAAAAGGCAGAAGAACCAGAGATCAAATTGCCAACATTCATTAGATCACCAAAAAAGCAAGCGAGTTCCAGAAAAACACCTACTTCTGCTTTATTGACTATATCAAAGCCTTTGACTGTGTGGATCACAACAAACTGTGGAAAATTCTGAAAGAGATGGGAATACCAGACCATCTGACCTGCCTTCTGAGAAATCTGTATGCAGGTCGAGAAGCAACAGCTAGAACTGGACTTTGAACAACAGACTGGTTCCAAATTGGAAAAAGAGGATGTCAAGGCTGTATATTGTCACTCTGGTTATTTACCGTATATGCAGACCATATCATGAGAAACGCTGCGTTGGATGAAGCACAAGCTGGAATCAAAATTTCTGGAAGAAATATCAATAACCTCAGATATGCAGATGACACCACCCTTATGGCAGAAAGCAAAGAAGAACTAAAAAGCCTCTTGATGAAAGTGAAAGAGAAGAGTGAAAAAGTTGGCTTAAAACTCAACATTCAGAAAACTAAGATCATGGCATCTGGTCCCATCACTTCATGGCAAATAGATGGGGAAACAATGGAAACAGTGAGAGACTTTATTTTTTTGGCCTCCAAAATCACTGCAGCCATGAAATTAAAAGATGCTTACTCCTTGGAAGAAAAGCTATGACCAACCTAGACAGCATATTAAAAAGCAGAGACATTACTTTGCCTATAAAGGTCCATCTAGTCAAAGCTTTGGTTTTTCCAGTGGTTATGCATGGATGTGAGAATTGGACTGTGGAGAAAGCTGAGTGCCAAAGAATTGATGCTTTTGAACTGTGGTGTTGGAGAAGACTCTTGAGAGTCCCTTGGACAGCAAGGAGATCCAACCAGTCCATCCTAATGAAATCAGTCCTGAATATTCTTTAGAAGGACTGATGCTGAAGCTGAAACTCCAATACTTTGGCCAGCTGACGTGAAGAACTGACTCATTTGAAAAGACCCTGATGCTGGGAATGATTGAAGTTGGGAGGAGAAGGGGACGGCAGAGGATGAGATGCTTGGATGGCATCACTGACTCAATGGACATGAGTTTGAGTAAGCCCCAGGAGTTGATGATTGACAGGGAGGCCTGGCATGCTGCAGTCCATGGGGTCACAAAGACTCAGATACAACCGAGTGACTGAACTGAAACAGATAGCTACAGAAAAGGAACACGTCACAAACAAAAGAGGTTGGAACAGGTGCATCCATCAGAGACCAAGTTAGTGATCTGCAGGGCCAAGGACATATCCCTGCGAGGAGAAAAACCCCAGGAGATAAAGTATACAAGGAAAATACTTAAATCCATGCACTGCAGATCCAGCAGATTTGTGGCAGCTACTGTTTTACTGTCCAGCAAGCTTTCTCAGGGCTTCTTTTGGAGCCAGATTCTCCCCACTACAGTGTATGGAGGGGGCAGGGACCAGAGAGATCCAATCAGATTATATCTCTGGAGAAAGTGTTTTCATTCTTCATGGAGGTTATTAAGTTGGAAGTGTGTGAGCCTGGAGCTCTAAGTGGCCCCCATCCCTGGGGCATTGTGGCCAAGGGCCCCTGCCAATAGGGGAGAGAAAGGCCAACAAAGAGACAGTAGCTATGTGGAAGGATAGATGCGGAAAGAGGGAAGGAAGATGGAGAAGGAGCAAGAAGTAGAAGGCCAGACAAGCGGCTGGAGGCCCTGGATTTGGCAGGGCAGGAATGCCCAGCTATGAGCCAATGGTTCCCCTTTCCTGCCTAAACTGTTATCTTTCCATCACTTGCAACTGTAAATATTCTGACTAATACAAGGCCCTTTATGAAGAAAGAATACAGATAAGAAAGGAAATAAGCAGAGATGAATAAAAGGCATTGACTCTCCCTGAGGAGAAAACAGACTTGACCTTGTGTGAGGACCAGGAGGAACCACGCGGTCACAGTTGAGTATGAAGAGACGCATCCCGAGACCCATGACAGTAGCTGTGGGAAAGCACGTCTGAACGAGACCCTGCTGGTCCCTTCTCCCCGTTGCTGGCTCAATACAGCCTGAAAAGATCTGTGACTGTGAGGGTTTGGGGCGATGGGTTGTCTCACCGCCTGGAGGTGAAAGTATAAACTGGCACGTTCTCTTCGGAGGATACATCAAAAACTCATGAGGGTCTAAAACAAGCAGTTAGGTTTATAACAAAATACATGGTGAAACAAGTACAAAACAAACACACAGTTTAAATATATATATACGATTAAAACAATAATAATGAAAAGAACATCTGTGTTCCACCCTCGTCCAGCTTAAGAAGCAAAATATTACCGCCAGTCAATTTAAGAAAATGTTATGCTTCAAAATGGTTTCAGAAGGGGTGGGAAGAAGTGAGTGAAGCATGTGGATGATACAGTATTCGCAATAATTTGTTAACTGTTGAAGGTAGATGATGGATACACACCGGCTCATTATCAGACAGGAGGTGGATAGGCCCCTCTGAGGGTAAAGCAACTGGAGATTTATTCCCTATGGACTGAAACTCCAAGACGAGACTAGGACAATTAAGGGAGGAGGCCGGGCCCTGCCCAGACCACATACTTTTCATTCCTGAAGTCAGGCGACCTCACATGCGCAGAAAGGCTCCTCGAAGGTCAAAGGGGAACGATGCTAAGTTACCACTGAGCCCCGCCCGGGGACATATTTCTCATTCCTGAAGTCAGGAGACCTCCCTGGCCACACGTGCACAGAAAGCTTCCTTGAAGGTCAAAGAGATGCGTGCAGGCACATGGAAGGATCCTGAGACACAGCAAACGTGAACCAGGCACCTCGGCATGATTGGCCCCAGGAAACCCAAAAGAAACGACCCTTTAAAGTAACTCAAGTCATCATGAGGGCACGACTCAGTAACCCAGGACTCTTCCTCTGAGTCTGCCCTTCTGTCTATCTACACATACAGTCAGTTCAGTTCAGTCGCTCAGTCATGTCTGACTCTTCGAGACCCCATGAATTGCAGCACGCCAGGCCTCCCTGTCCATCACCAACTCCCGGAGTTCACTCAGATTCACGTCCGTCGAGTCAGTGATGCCATCCAGCCATCTCATCCTCTGTAGTCCCCTTCTCCTCCTGCCCCCAATCCCTCCCAGCATCAGAGTCTTTTCCAATGAGTCAACTCTTCGCATGAGGTGGCCACAGTACTGGAGTTTCAGCTTTAGCATCATTCCTTCCAAAGAAATCCCAGGGTTGATCTCCTTCAGAATGGATGGGCTGGATCTCTTTGCAGTCCAAGGGACTCTCAAGAGTCTTCTCCAACACCACAGTTCAAAAGCATCAATTCTTTGGTGCTCAGCCTTCTTCACAGTCCAAATCTCACATCCACACATGACCACAGGAAAAACCATAGTCTTGCCTAGACGGACCTTAGTCGGCAAAGTAATGTCTCTGCTTTTGAATATGCTATCTAGGTTGATCATAACTTTTCTTCCAAAGAGTAAGTACATGTACTGTACTTTTACTAAATACTTTACTTGCTTCACTACTTTCCATCTTTGTGGAAATTCTTTTCTCAAAGATGAAGGACCAGGGCCCTTGTCACTCTAGTGGCTAGGATCTGGGGCTTTCACCCATGCAACCCGGGCTCAGTCTTCGGCTGGGAACCCAAGCTCCATTCCAACTTGTTCCAGATCAAGGTCACCAGTGTTCAAGTATACTATCCTTTTAATATTTTTATATATTTAAGAAATTTTCCATCAGAAAAGAAGGAAGGAGGAAGGGAAGCAGAGCATGAGGGAGGGAATATCATTAACAGCCTTCAAAACCTCCAGTGTGTTCCACCCAGAATACTATGGTATTTCGTTCATTTAAAAATGCCACCTATTTCTGTTGCTGTTGTTCAGCTGCTAAGTCATGTCCAACTCGTTGCAACCCCGTGTACTGTAGCATGCCAGGCTCCCCTGTACTTCACTATCTCCTGAAGTTTGCTCCAGTTCATGTCCCCTGAGTCAATGATGCTATCTAACCATCTCATCCTCTGTCACCCACTTCTCCTTTTGCCTTCAATCTTTCCCAGCATCAGGGTCTTTTTCAATGAGTCGGCTCATCGCATCAGGCAACCAAAGTATTGGAGCTTCAGCATCAATCTTTTCAATGAGGACTGAGGGTTGATTCCCTTTAGGATTGACTGGTTTGATCTCCTTGCAGTTGAAAGGAGTCTCAAGAGTCTTCTCCATCACCACAATTGGAAAGCAGCAATTCTTCAGCGCTCACCCTTCTTCATAGTCCAACTCTCACATGGGTACACGACTACTGGAAAAACCATAGCTTTAACTGTATGGATGTTTGTCGGCAAAATGATGTCTAGGTTTCTCATAGTTTTCCTTCCAAGGAGTAAATGCCTTTTAATTTCATGGCTGCAGTCACCATCCTCAGTGATTTTGGACATCAAGAAAATAAAATCTGTTACTCATTCTACTATTTCCTCTTCTATTTGCCATGACGTGGTGAGACTGGATACCAGGATCTTAGATTTTGTTGAGTTTCAAGCCAGGTTTTCACTCTACTCTTTCACCCTCATCAAGAGGCTCTTTAGATCCTCTTCACTTTCTCCCATTAGAGTAGTATCGTCTGCATATCTGAGGTTGTTGATATTCTGCCTGGAAATCTTGATTCCAGCTTGTGATTCATCCAGCCCAGCATTTCACATGATGTACTCTGCATAGAAGTTAAATAGGCAGGGTGGCAAAATACAGCCTTGGCATACTCCTTTCCCAATTTTGAACCACTCTGTTGCTCCAAGTCCAGTTCTAACTGCTGCTTCTTGACCTGCATACAGGTTTCTCAGGAGACAAGTAAGGTGGCATTTCCAAGTAAGGTATTTTCATCTCTAAGAATTTTCCACAGTTTGTTGTGACTCACATAGTCAAAGGCTTTCATATAGTCAGTGAAGCAGAAATAGATGTTTTTCTGGAATTCCCTTGTTTTCTCTATGAGCCAGTGGATGTTGGCAATTGGATCTCTGGTTCCTCTGCCTTTTCTAAATCCAGCTTGAACATGTGGAAGTTCTCAGTTCATGTACTGCTGATGCCTAGCTTGAAGGATTTTGAGCATAACCTTACTAGCATGTGAAATGAGCACACTTGTATGGTAGTATGAACTTCTTTGGCAATGGAAAGAAAACTGACCTTTTCCAGTCTTGTGGTCACTGAGTTTTCCAAATTTGCTGGCATATTGAGTGCAGCACTTTAACAGCACCATTTTTTTAGGATTTTAAATAGCTCAGCTGGAATTCCATCCCCTCCACTAGCTTTGTCTGTAGTAATGTTTCCTAAGGCCCACTCAACTTCACACTCCAGGATGTATAGCTCTAGGTGAGTGACTACATCACTGTGGTTATTTGGGTCATTAAGACTTTTTTAATATAGTTTTTAGTTGCTTTTATTTATTTTATAATATTGTATTGGTTTCGCCATACATTGACATGAATCATGTGTACATGTGTTCCCGATCCGGAACCCCTCTCCCACCTCCCTCCCCATCCCATCCCTCTAGGTCATCCCAGTGCACCAGCCCTGAGCACCTGTCTCATGCGTCAAACCTGGACTGGCGATTCATTTCACATATGGTATTATACACATTTCAATGCCATTCTCCCAAATCATCCCACCCTCGCCCTCTCCCACAGAGTCCAGAAGACTGTTGTATACATTTGTGTCTCTTGCTGTCTTGCATACAGGGTTATCGTTAGTTTTTCTATATATTCTTGCCACCTCTTCTGCTTCTGTTAGATCCTTACCATTTCTATCCTTTATCGTGCCCATCCTCATGTGAAATGTTCCCTTGACCTCTCCAATTTTCTTGACGAGATCTCTAGTCTTTCCCTTCTATTCTATTGTTTACCTCTTTTTTTGTGTGTGTTTTTTTTTTTGCATTGTTCATTTAAAAAGGACTTCTTATCTCTCCTTGCTATTCTCTGGAACTCTGCATTCAGTTCGGTTTATCTTTCCCTTTCTCCCTTGCCTTTTGCTTCTTTCCTTATCTATTTGTAAAGCCTCCTCAATCACTTGGCCTTCTTGCTTTTCTTGGGGATGGTTTTGGTCACTGCCTCTTGTATGCACTTTCATCCATAGTTCTTCAGGCACTCTGTCTACCAGATCGAATTCCTTGAATTTATCCATCACTTCCACTGTATAATTGTAAGGAATCTGATTTAGGTTATACCTGAATGGCCTGGTGGTTTTCTCTACATGCTTCAGTTTAAGCCTAAATTTTGCAATGAAGAGTTCATGCTCTGAGCCACCTAGATCTGAGCCACATGATCTGAAGCTCCAGGTCTTCTTTTCACTGACTGTATAGGGCATCTCCATCTTCGACTGCAAAGAATAAAATCAATCTGATTTTGGTACTGACCGTCTGATAATGTCCACGTGTAGAGTCACCTCTTGTGTTGTTGAAAGAGGGTGTTTGCTACGACCAGCATGTTCTCTTGACAAAACTCCATTAGCCTTTAGCCTGCTTCGCTTTATACTCCAAGGCCAAATGTGTCTATTACTCCAGGTATCTTCTCTTGACTTCCTACTTCTGCATTTCAATCCCCTATGATGAAGAGGATGTCTTTTTTGGTGTTAGTTCTAGGAGGTTTTCATAGAACTGTTCAACTTCAGCTTCTTTGGCATTAGTGGTTGGGGCACAGACTTGGATTACTGTGAGACTGAATGATTTGCCTTGGAAAGGAAGCAAGATCATTCTGTCATTTCTGAGACTGCACCCAAGTACTGAATTTAGGACTCTTTGTTGACTATAAGGGCTACTCCATTTCTCCTATGGGATTCTTGCCCACAATAGTAGATAAAATGTTCATCTGAATTAAATTCACCCATTCCTGTGCATTTTAGTTCACTGATGCCTATGATATCAATGCTCACTCTTGCCATCTCCTGCTTGACCACATCCAGTTTACCTTGATTTATGGCCCTAACATTACAAGTTCCTATGCAACACTGTTCTCTACAGCACTGGACTTCACTTTCACTACCACACACACTTACAACATTCACAACTGAGCGTTGTTTCCACTTTGGCCCAGCTGCTTCATTCTTTCTGAAGTTATTAGTAATTGCTGTCTGATCTCCCCCAATAGCATACTGGATACCTTCCAACCTTAGGTGCTCATCCTTCAGTGTCATATCTTTTTGTCTTTTCATCTGCTCATGGGGTTCTTGTGTCTCTAATACTGCAGTGGTTTGCCATTCCCTTTTCCAGGGGACCACATCCTGTCTTGGGTGGCTCTGCACAGCATGGTCATAGCTTCACTGAGTTATGCAAGCCCCTTTGGTGTGACAAGGCTGTGATCCATGAAGGGGACCACATATGCACTCAACTAATATTTGACAAGAAAGCCAAGAACACCCTAAACAGACATTTCTCCAGAGAAGACAGAGATGGCCAACAGGTACGTGAAAAGCTGCTCAATGTTGCTAATTATTAGAGAAATGCTAATCAAAACCACAGTGAGGTATTACCTCACATCAGAACAGCTATCATCAAAAAGTCTACAAACAGTAAGTGCTAGGGAGTGTATACATAAAAGGGAACCTTCCTACACTGTTGGTGGAAACGTAAATTGCTACATCCACAGTGGAAAATATTATGAAGGTTCTTTAAAGAATAAAAACAGGGCTACCATATGATTCAGCAATCCCACTCCTGGACATGTATCTTGAGAAAAGTCTTACCTGAAAAGATACATGCACCCCCAGCATTCACTGTAGCCCCATTTACAATAAGCAAGCTAAATGTCCATTGACAGATGAATGGATAAAGAAGATGTGCTACATATATGCAATGGACTATTACTCAGCCATAAAAGAATTAAATCATGCCATCTGCAACAATGTGGACGGACCTAGAGATGATTACACTAAGAGAAATCAGTCAGAGGAAGACAAATATCATATGATATCATTTATATGTAAAATCTAAAAAAAAAAATACAAATGAACTTATAAAATCAGAAATAGACTTACAGAGATAAGAAACAAATTTATGGTTACCAAAGATGATAGTGGGGGTGAAGTGTGGGGGGGAGGATAAATTCAGTTCAGTCGCTCAGTCATGTCCGACTCTTTGTGACCCCATGAACCGCAGCACGCCAGGCCTCCCTGTCCATCACCAACTCCCAGAATCCACCCAAACCCATGTCCATTGAGTTGGTGATGTCATCCAACTATCTCATCCTCTGTCGACCCTTCTCCTCCTGCCCTCAATCTTTCCCAGCATCAGGGTCTCTTCCAATGAGTCAGTTCTTCACATCAGGTGGCCAAAGTATTGGAGTTTCAGCTTCGACATCAGTCCTTCCAATGAACACCCAGGACTGATCTCCTTTAGGATGGACTGGCTGTATATTCTTGCAGTCCAAGGGACTCTCAAGAGTCTTCTTCAACACAACAGTCCAAAAGCATCAATTCAAAAAAACAAACAAACAAACAAAAAGCATCAATTCTTCTGCGCTCAGCTTTCTTTATAGCCCAACTCTCACATCCATGCATGACCACAGGAAAAACCATAGCCTTGACTAGATGGACCTTTGTTGGGAAAGTAATGTCTCTGCTTTTTAATATGCTTTCTAGGTTGGTCATACACAGTACTATATATTAAACAGGTAAACAGCAAGGACCTACTATACAGCTCAAGGAACTATACTCAATGTTCTGTAGTAAACTATAATGGAAAAGAATCTGAAAAAGAATATTTATATATAAAAGAATATACACATACATATGTATATATATAACTGAGTCACTTTGCTATACACTTGAAATTAACACAACAGTGTAAATTAACTATTACTCCAATTAAAAAAAAACACCTAATGGGGAAAGGACACTCTCTTCAACAAATGGTACTGGGAAAAGTGGATAACTACATGTAGAAAAATGATATTGAACCCTCATCTTATACCACTCACAGAAACTAACTTGAAATTGATCAAAGACTTAAACATAAGACCTGATCCTTATACTATAAAACACCTAGAAGAAACACAGGGAAGAAGTTCCTTGACATTTTGAGGGATGATTTTTTGGATCTGACAACAAAAAGTACCAAAAAACAGTAAGAGCAAAAATGAACAAGTGAAGGACTTCCCTAGTGGTCCAGTGGTTAAGACTCTGTGCTTCCACTGCACGGGGCGCACGTTTGACCTCTGTTTGGGATCTAAGCTCCTCCACACCACAGGCCGTGCTGTGCATCCCACCAAAATAAATAAAATAGATAGCCTATAAAAAATAATATACAAGTGAGACTACATCAAACTAAAAAGCTCCTGCACAGCAAAAGAAACAGTGAACGAAATGAAAATGCAACCTACCATATGAGAGAAGTATTTGCACACTGTGGACGACAAAGAATGCAGTCTGCCATTTCAGTAAACAAAGGATGTTGCAACCATCAAGCCCGTAGCCACTGTACCTGTTCCCAACAGTGCATCCTGAGTGCAATTCAGGATAGAATTCCTGAATTCATTAAGATGCATATCAAAGAAATTATTTCAATAAGCCTAGACCTTTGTGTCTTCCCAAGGCCAGGTAGCACAGTGGTAAAAACTCAAATTTAAAAATGGGCAGAGGAACTAGACATTTTCAGAAAGAAGGCTTCCAAATAGCCCACAGGTATATGAAGAGATGCTCAGTATCACTAAGCATCAGGGAAATGCAAATCAAAATCACAATGAGATATGACTTCACACCTGTTAGAACTGCTATCTTTAGTAAGACAAAAGATAACAAATGTTGCTGAGAAAGTGGGGAAAGGGGAACCCTTGTTCACCACTGGTAGGAATGTAAATTGGCTCAGTCACAACAGAAAAGGTATGAAGGATCCTCAAAGTATTAAAAATCAAACTACCATCTGACCCAGCAATTCCACTTTTGAGTATATATCCAAAGCGAATGAAAACAGGATATCAAACAGATATTTGCATACCCATGTTTACTGCAGCATTTTCACAACAGCCAAGGTATAGATGCACCCTAAGTGTCTGTCAACAGATGAACGGATAAAGATGAGGTGGTTTTTGCATACAATGGAATATTATTCAGCCATGAGAAAGAAGGAAATTCTGCCATTTGCAACAACGTGGATGGACCTTTAGGACATTGTGCTGCTGCGGCTGCTGCTAAGTCACTTCAGTCATGTCGACTCTGTGTGACCCCATAGATGGCAGCCCACCAGGCTCCCCCGTCCCTGGGATTCTCCAGGCAAGACACTGGAGTGGGTTGCCATTTCCTTCTCCAATGCGTGAAAGTGAAAAGTGAAAGGGGAGTTGCTCAGTCCTGTCTGACTCTTCATGACCCCATGAACTGCAGCCTACCAGGCTCCTCCGTCCATGGGATTTTCCAGGCAAGAGTACTGGAGTGGGGTGCCATCGCCTTCTCCAGGACATTGTGCTAAGTGAGGTTAAGAAAGATGAATTCTCTATAATCTCACTTATATCTAGAATCTAAAAAATCCAAAAGAAATAGAGAGTAGCACAATGGTTTCCAGGAGTTGGGGCTGGGCCAATAGGAGAGATGCTGTTTAAGGGTATAAATCTCCAACTAACATGTGAACAAGCCTTGGGGACCTAATATGAAGTATGGTGATTATGTACAATACTGTATTATATTCATCAAACCTGCTGGGAGACTTGGTTATTCTCACCACAGAAAGGAAAATATAATTACATAAAGTGATGGAGCTAAATACTTCAGTGGCAATCGTGCCGAAACATATAAATGGATCAGGTCAGTATTTTCTTTTTCTTTTCTTTTGGCTCCACTGTGCAGCTTGTGGGATATCTCAGTTTCCCAACCAGGGAAGGAACTCACGCCCCAGGCAGTGCAAGTGCGGAGTCTTAACCACTGGACCCTCAGGGAAGCCTCAGGTCAGTACACTGTACACCTTAAACTTACACAATGTAACGAGTCAACTGAATCTCAACAAAAGAAAAGAAAACATCTGCCAGGTATTATGCATCCATTCTCCTGCTGATGAACATTTTTGTTTCCAGCTTTTCCCTATCATTAACAGTCCAGCTATGAGCCTTCAGGATGAGCACAGGGCTCCCACTGCACACGTCTAAGTTTCTCTGCAACTATATCCAGGACTAATGCTGCACCAAGAGTACTGTCACCCTTTTACCAGGTAAAAAACGTTGTCCCAAGTGGTTGCATTACTGTACATCCCTTCATTCCTTTAGCACACATACACTAGAAGGATGCATATACCCCACAATATTACTAGTGAATGATGCCCAGGTAATAGATTATGGATCATTTTCATTTCCTTTTTTTCAATTTCTAAACTTTATAATATAAACATCTTATCAATACCTTTAAATTCCAAAACGTCTACAATTACATAACTACGTACAATAAACATGCCGTGAACGTGCAGCGTGTGTTGTACAGGCTCCCTGCATCCCCTTACCTCCAGGCCCCGCCGACCACCTCCAGCTCCAGGACGGTCTGCAGACGCTGGCAGCGCCGGGCCTCCAAGGTGATGCTCACTCTGCACTCCCCCAGTGGCTGCACTTGGCCGCTCGGTGGCTCGATGTCGAAGGGAGACGCCTGATGCGGAGAAGGGTGAGCAGTGGGGCCACTGGGAACTGCAGAACTGGGGGCTGGCCATGACCAACCAGGGGCACCCCCAAGCTGCGCCCCCAGCCCCCTGAGCGCTTCCAGGGTAGGAAGAAGACAGCGGATGGGGAGCACAGGTGAGCCAGTGCTCAGGATGAGGAGGAGAAGACGATGAGAAGTGAGTCTCCAAGGAAAGGAGGTGGGAGGCAGAGGGAGGCGCCTTTGGTGTGACGGCTCTGAGCGGTCTGCCCGCCCCACTGCGCAGGTGCCGGTCAGGAGCTGCGGCTCCAAGGAAGGAAGGACAAGCCCCCAGACCGTGGCAGGGCCCAAGCTTCTATGTGGCCACAGATGTGTCCTTGCACTTATAACTGTGTCTTCTCAGGACAGATCCCTCCCTCATATCCTCTGCTTTAGTTCCTCTCTGAAACACCTAGAAAATAGTAACTGGTGCACGTTTCCTAAGTTGTTTTACAGATGCTTAGACCACCACCAAAGTCAAGAAGTGAACTACTTGAAGACCATGAGCGCGTAGCCCCTTGATGCACTGCAGCCTGGGAATGGATCATGCTAAGTGCTGTGACACTACCTTGTCATCAACCAACCAGAGAACTGTGCACGAGCGGACCACAGACGCCATGACCCCCTTTCCGCACCTGGTCTTTAAAAACGTGTGGCTGAAACCCTTCGGGAGTTCAGGGCTTTTTGAGTGTGAGCCACACGTTGTCCTTGTCTGACACCTTACAATAAACGCTACACTTCCCTTCACCACAACCCAGTGTCAACAGACCAGCTTTCCTGCATGTGGATGATCAGGATCCCAGCTTGGTTTTGGTAACACCCGTGTGATCCCTTCCCCACGTGGTCACCCCCTGACCTAATGCCCCACTGCAGTGAGTTCACGTTTCCTGATGTGTCCACCTCCTGCCCCGTACCAGGCGCTAAATGGGAAGGGAGAAGGCTCGGGGACCACAGTGCCCCTGACTGTATGCCCCAGGGCCCCTAGATGGGTCACAGTGACTAGCAGGGTGGCACCGGGTATTGAAAGGTCACAACCAGGAACAACATAACTCCTCTCTCGTCTCTTTATTCCTTGAGATCGAGACCATGAATGAGTGCAAGGCACCTGCCTGCAGGGTGACCTGGGAGCCCCTGCCCTGAGCCAGCCCGCCTCCTGCCCTGGCAGTGGTGCTGTGCTGTCTTGGGCCCTGTGCTATCTCGCTGCAGAGGTTTCACTGCCCAGGCACTGAGGGGTGGGGAGTAGGGCTGGCCTACACCTCAGGAAAAGTAGCTGTTTCTTCTGAGCGCTGGGCGGGGGTGAGGGGCAGGCTTTGGTCTGGGGGCGGGTTTCTCGATTCTTTCTTGGGCACAGCCAACAAACTCCAATTCTCAATTATTTGGAGAACTCACAAGAATACTGTACATAGAACTATAGAGACTGCTACCAGCTTCAATTTGGACATAAATCTTAATACACCATGAAATTGATAATTACCTCAATTATAAAATGTAGTTATTCTTCACAGTTCAGTTCAGTTGTTCAGTCGTGTCCGACTCTTTGCAACCCCACGAATCGCAGCACGCCAGGTCTCCCTGTTCATCACAATCTCTCGGAGTTCACTCAGACTCACGTCCATCAAGTCCGTGATGCCATCCAGCCATCTCATCCTCTGTTGATCCCTTCTCCTCCTGCCCCTAATTCCTCCCAGCATCAGAGTCTTTCCCAATGAGTCAACTCTTCTCATGAGGTGGCCAAAGTACTGGAGTTTCAGCTTTAGCATCATTCCTTCCAAAGAAATCCCAGGGCTGATCTCCTTCACAACGGACTGGTTGGACCTCCTTGCAGTCCAAGGGACTCTCAAGAGTCTTCTCCAACACCACAGCTCAAAAGCATCAATTCTTTGGCGCTCAGCCTTCTTCACAGTCCCATTCTCATATCTATACATGACCACAGGAAAAACCATAGCCTTGACTAGCCGGACCCTAGTTGGCAAAGTAATGTCTCTGCTTTTGAATATACTATCTAGGTTGGTCATAATTTTTCTTCCAAGGAGTAAGCATCTTTTAATTTCATGGCTGCAGTCACCATCTGTAGTGATTTTGGAGCCCAAAAAATAAAGTCTGACACTTTTTCAGCTTTAGCATCATTCCTTCCAAAGAAATCCCAGGGTTGATCTCCTTCAGAATGGACTGGTTGGATCTCCTTGTAGTCCAAGGGACTCTCAAGAGTCTTCTCCAACACCACAGTTCAAAAGCATCAATTCTTCAGTGCTCAGCCTTCCTCACAGTCCAACTCTCACATCCATACATGACCACAGGAAAAACCATAGCCTTGACTAAATGGACCTTAGTCGGCAAAGTAATGTCTCTGCTTTTCAATATACTATCTAGGTTGGTCATAACTTTTCTTCCAAGAAGTAAGCGTCTTCTAGTTTCATGGCTGCAGTCACCATCTGCAGTGATTTTGGAACCCCCAAAAAATAAAGTCTGACACTGTTTCCACTGTTTCCCCATCTATTTCCCATGAAGTGATGGGACCGGATGCCATGATCTTCGTTTTCTGAATGTTGAGCTTTAAGCCAACTTTTTCACTCTCCTCTTTCACTTTCATCAAGAGGCTTTTTAGTTCCTCTTCACTTTCTGCCATAAGAGTGGTGTCATCTGCATATATGAGGTGATTGATATTTCTCCCAGAAATCTTGATTCCATCTTGTGTTTCTTCCAGTCCAGCATTTCTCATGATGTACTCTGCATATAAGTTAATGTTTAGGGATATTCAAAAAGCTTGCATAATAATTCTATAGGTCCACATGTTCATTTCCCTTCCATATTCATTTCCTATTGTTGTATTACAAATTACCCCCCAATCTATAGGCTTAGAGCAACAAATATCTGTTAGCCTGTAGTTTCTGTGGGCTCGGAACCAGAGAGCAGCTTAGATGGCTGGCTTTGGCTCAGTGTCTCTCCTGAGGTTATAATCAGGCTGTTGGCTGCACTTGTGGTCAACTGAAGGTTCGAATAGGGGAAGATAGATGTCTAAACCCACTGATGTGGCTGTTGGAAGACCTGAGTTCTTCACTGCTTTGTAGGGGGAGGCTTCACTTCCTTACCATGTGGGCCTGTGCATTGGCTGACTGAGTGTCTTTGCAGTACAGAGCTGGATTGCTCTACAGCAAAAGCAAGACAAATGTACAATGTAATATTATGATTGAGTAATATTCTATTGTATATAATATATACACACCACATCCTCTTTATCTATTCTTGTGTCAGCTGACATCCTAACTAAACTGTAAATAGTACTTCAGTGAACATTGGGATGAAGTTATATTTTTGAATTATGGTTTTCTCTAGGTATATGCCCAGGAAGGGATTGCTTCATAATGAATTCTTTGCAGATAGGTCTCGGGTTGAATCAATGTCATAGTATATTGATTAGTTCTTGGCATAAAGGAAGTTCTTAGTTGGTTAGTGTTAGTTGCTCAGTCATGTCCGACTCTTTGTGACCCTCATGGGGTGTAGCCCACAAGGCTCTTCTGTCCACAGAATTCTCCAGGAAAAAATACTGGAGTAGGTTGCCTTTCCCTTCTCCAGGAGATCTTCCCAACCCAGGGATCAAATCCGGGTCCCCTGTACTGCAGACTGTTTCTTTACAGTCTGGGCCAAGGAAGTTCTTAGTGAAGGTAAATAGATGAGTGGTGAGTGGATAGATAGATGATTGTATGGCAGATAAACAGATGGATAATGAATGAATGGATGGAAGGGTGGATAAGTGTGTGTATGGTTGAATAGATGATTAATTGATGAATGAAATGACCTCCTTTGAACTACTTAAATCCCAAATGATTGGCAGGATGGTGAGCAATTATCTTCATGGTTTAGTGTTTGACTCAAAGAATTTAAAATCTTGGAGGGAGGGACCATCTAGTGCCCCACTTCATTCTCCAGATGCAAAATCAGAAGACAAGGGAGGTGATGTGAGCTGCTAAAGATCAAACAATAACTTAGTAGCCAAACTGAGACTAGAACTTGAGGCTCCTCTTCCCATGCTTTTGCCTCAGTACTAACTGCAAAATGTACTACTGTGTATGCTTGCCCCAGAGTTCCTACCCATACCTGATCTAAGAGGATGCCTCATATTGTAGTAAGGTGAAAACATGACTTGTTCATATTCAAGACCAGCTGGGCCTCACTGATTCAGATAACCCTCCCTGCTTTGTCTTGAACACCTACCTACTTGTGCTCAGGTTATGCACCCATCATCTCTCTAGACTCTACACTCTCACCACACTGTCCCTGTGACCTCTGTGCAGACATGGGTGTTCATCACCATTCTTTCCCAGCAAGCTCCAGTTTTCTTGGCCACTTCTGGGTGTATCTGCCTCCAAACCCACTCCTTGTCAAGCTGGGACTTTCTTAAGTGGATCTTTCCCTCTGCTGTTACATCCCTGTGGATGCACCATAAACGTTGACATTTCTCTAGAGCAGGATGTTTTTGAAAAAATATTTTAGATGAATGCCAGGCCAGGCCACACAAAATGTCACGGTGACTTTCCAAAGAGACCTGCCAGGAGCTAGGGTGAGTAAAAATAGCCACTGCTGGGTGCGGATGTAAAGTGAGTAAAGATCACAGAGAGAAGAGTTTGTTTGTTTTTAAAATAATTATTTCTAAGTGATTCTGGGCCTGAAGAATGAGTCAGACTGGCAGACTGGAAAGCGGAAGGTCTGTGTCTGATGCCAGAGGGAGAGGCAGAGGAGGGCTATGGATGGGAAGGTAGGGGGTGGGAGAACCTCAGATCCCAGCCCCAATGCTCTGTGAAGCCAAGAAATCCTAAGACTGTGATCCTCAGTTTCTCTACTTGGAGTAGAGAAAGAAAAGGAGAAATATAGGTAAAGAATTATATTCATATGCCTAGATACAGAGAGAATGAGAGAGAGGCACTGAGGACAGACTGAGAGAAATGCACAAAAATGATCCTGTTGTTCAATCAAGGGAAATTTTAAGGACCATGGACAGTTCCAGTCTGACTGCATTATGTGGTTCATAGCTGCTCCTTCTCTTGGTTGGATATGGTACTCTCCCACTTTAAATACTGTAAGAGACATCCTGGATGAGCACATGGACTTGGAGCCAGAGCATTCTGGGAGCTAGCCCTGGGTCATCATTGGCCAGAAGCGTAGTCCTGAATAGGTTACTTAACTTATCAAAGCTTCAGTTGCCCTTATCTGCAAAATGGGGAGAGTTCCTATCTCTGCATTGATGTGAGGACTCAGTGAACAACAATAACAAGAGAATCAAGTACCACAACCCCCGCCCAGGATATCTGCTACTTGGTCAGCACTAAATAAATATCCAAATGAAATATGTCAGCAGTGAACTTCAAGTGCCAGGGGTCCCAGCTTCTTCTGGATTTCACTTTGGGGAAAGGAAAATCCTGCCTCCCATTTAAGCTGATAACTGAGTTAAGTGGTTGTGTTCTCTATGGGCTGGTGAATGTGAAAACAATGATGTCACTTGGCGGTTTTCAGTTTGAGTTGACAGTGTGGTCAGTACATGTAGAACCAGATTTTAGAAGGGAGGAAGCAAACTTTAATGGACTTTAACGAATGATCTGGCTAGTTGCCAGATCCTGTATTCAGTATTTTTATGTATGCTATGTTGTTTAATTCTTCAAACAACTCTATGAAGTAAAAATTGTTACCTCTCTCCTATTATTTTCTTTTTCTCTTTTTTTAAAATTTTGGTGGGGGGAGTACAGATTAACAAGGGACTTAAGCATCAGAGAGTTAAAGAAACTTGTCCCACGTCACATAGCTTAATGGTTATTCTGACACTAGATTGTTTGGCAGCAAAACCAGTTTTTTCTCCTTAAAAAAAAAAAAAAAGATACTGCCATTATAAAACTGGTTCTGGTATGAGAGAAAAGTTGAATTTAGCCACATTTTTGCACCCAGCTTTCAAACTGCTTCTCTCTCTCTCCAGCCCCCACTCTGTGTGCATGTGTGTGTGTTTGCTTCTTTGCTTCTCTTCTTTAACTGCAATTAGTTTGTTCATTCATGGAAAATTTTGACACAATTCTAAAGCCCAGTTCTGACAGAAATTTTGTGCTGCTCTCCTTTGCCCCTACTTCTCCATTTAGAAGAGTCCCATTCCATCCTTCAAGGCTTCACTCAGCTGTGAACTGTTCCGCAAAACTTATCAGGAATCCCTTAAGCAGGGAGAGACACACCCTCCTCCACATGCTCACAGTACTTTTACCACTTTCAGTGAAAATTGCCTTCATTTATTCCTTTATCTTGGATACCTCGCACAGCCTCAGGCACAAAATAGGAACTAGAAGAGTCTTTATTGAAAGAAGGAAGAGAGAGAAATGCTTCAGAAACAGTAAGATTTATGGCAATGACGAGAGTGATCATAATACCAGACAGCATTATTATGGACACACACGATAATTCAAGCTCTGTTTTAGGTGCTGAAACTGTATCATCATCTCGCATAATGCTCTCAGTAACTCCAAGTAAAGCATTATTATCATCCAGGTTTAGCGGGTTACAGTCCTTGTTTAGCCATACAGCTAATTAGTGTATTTTTTAGTCAAAGATTTAGAAGATAAATCCAACGATGTAGAGGAAACCTTTTCCTTAATGATCTAATTAGTAGAAGATTATCAGAAATTTGAACCCTAGCAGATTGGTGAGAGTCCTCCAGGAGCTGCATCTCCTTGCTCTTTTGAGGACTGCAGTGGGAAGAACTCCAGTCTTGAACCTGACACAGGACCCCAGTGCATGCATGGCCTTGCCAGGTATCAGCTGTCTGGCTCCAGATGTGAGCTGTGTGAATTTGCAAGCTTCCACTTCCTCATCTGGACAAGGAAAGCTACCCCACTTACCCGGAAGGTTCGGGAAGAGGATGACATGCTTATTTGAAGGGGCAAGCATGTACTAGACATTCAGTAAACACTGGTTACCCAGTTCTTCCACAATGAGCCTCCCACACGTGCTACCCTGGGAGGCCCCACATCTAATTTTTTTTAATCTTTGCCTGTGCTAGGTCTTCATGGCTGTGCATGGGGCTTTTCTCTCGTTGGGGCAAAAAGTGGCTGCTCTTCATTGTGGCGCGTGGTCTTCTCACTGCGGAGGCTTCTCTAGTTGTGGAGCACAGGCTGTAGGGTGCTCAGTCCTCAGCAGCTGTAGCACACAGGCTTAGTAGCTGTGGCTCCTGGGCTCTAGGGCATAGGGTCAGTTGTTGTGGTACACGGGCTTTGCTGCTCTGCGATGTGTGGATCTTCCCAGATAGGGGATCAAACCCATGTCCCCGGGATTGGGAAGCTGATTCTTAACCACTGGACCACCAGGGAAGTCTGTCTGTTTTGAGAAGAGAAATCCGCCTTAGACATCTGCAGCATCCCACTAGTTTCTTCATCTAATAGATACTTACCAATCATTTACTTTGTGCCAGGCACTATTGTGGGTGCTGAGGGGGTGATGATAAACCAAATAAACAAAGCCTGTGCTCTCGTGGCAGTTACATTGTTATATTACTTACACTATAGCTTATATTACTACTACAACCAGTAGACAAACATATAAACAAGCTGAAACCAAAAATCTATAAAACAAAGCAATGTAATGGGAATGGCTGGGGTGATGCTTGAATTAGGGAGAGGGGCTGAGTAAGAACTTTGAGACAGGTGGCATTTTAACTCAGACCTGAATGAGAAGAGGCTAGTCTGGGGAGATCTGGGCTGAAGAGCATTCCTGGGAGAGGGAACAGCCAGGATAAAAACTGCTAGCAGGTAAGGGTATGTGCTCCGAGTAAAGAAAGATGGCCAGTGTGGTCCATAAGTGACGGGTAGGGAGGGTGGACTCAAAGAGGCTGCAGATGCTGGAGGTGTTAGACCTGCAGGATTTTGGAGGCCCTGGAATGGGCTTGTATTTGATTCACTGGCTGGATAAAAAGTGAGAATTAATTGAAGGAGCAATTGAGCTGAGCTTTATAGTCTGACTCCACTCAAATAGATGTTGTTCATTAAAAATCTTCTTATCTACCTTGTAAGAAACAAGTAGGCTGCAGATTCAACTATAGCTTTAAAAGTGTTTTTCTAAATTATTTTCAGAGATGTATAAAAATCAATCTTTCTACAGAAAAATAGTGAAGTTGCTAATTTTATGGGAAAGCTCTAAAATAAGGATAATTTCAGTTCTCACAGGCTGTCACTAGATTTCATTCGAGACTTTACCAGCTTCAAAATTACGGCACAAAATAATAGCAAAACCCTTATGGTTAAGGCAGACAAATGGACCTTCTTGTCAGGAGATTTTGACATTACTCAGAGGAGTTCATCACAAGTTGCCCAAGCTTTAAAAAAATTGATAAAATGCAGCAGAGAGCTGAAAGAACCGTGTCATCGGCTGTGTGCCATGGAGGCCCAAAGAGCTGATGAACTCTTCGATTGCATTAATAGAGGTTTAGAATAGAAAACAGGAGGTGATTTTCTCTTTTTCCTCTGCCCAGATCCAAGTCTGCTTAAACACTTTCAATAATCCCACAGGTTGTCTTGTTTTTCTTGCCAATGAAATTAAAGGTATTGCACTTTCACAGTCTTAACAAAGTTTCCAAGTTTCACTGAAACTTTCTTTTGGGTGAGTTTTTAAGCAGAAGAACATTCTCTTTCCATGTTTTTGAGTGTACAAATATGAATATTTTTGTAAGGAAAAGACATCATTTTGGCAATAAAAGTACATAACAATGGCAAATACTTCCAAACATTCATTCTTCCAAATGCTCTCTCCATACCATGACTTTCTTTTGATATGCAGTTACTCTCTTATGTGTTGTTAAAATGTCACCTCTACCTTGAAGGAACAGATTACATGTGCGTGATTTTTTTTTTTTTTCCAGAAAATATCTACTAGGCAGTAGACTCCTGACAGCCACTTGTCATTTGAGAAAGGTCATCAAATTTGGAATGCTTGTTCTTTAAAAAAAAAAAAATATATATATATATATTAATTAAAAATATATATATATATATAACAGGCAGCTTTGCTTCAAGATTTGTACTCGTTTTAAGTACTCACAGTGACATAATCCGAGAAAACACTGAGCTACAAGAGATGTCAGGGCCACTCCCCTTCTTGTTCCGAGTGTCCTAATGACTGGTTGTATTTTTAAGGTCTTGTTTTCATCATGTGACCACATTGATGGCATCTTCAGCTTTGTGTTTACTGCTTGTTTCATTTCTTATTGCAATCATTCACCTATGAATAAATCAATGGTGAATTCCATCTGGGTATTCTCTCCCCAACTTTGTCCTGGAATTCTTTTTTTATTGCAGTCATACCAGCCACTGCATCAGAGGTTACATTTCCAAAGTTGTTCCTCTTAAAACACTGTGTTTTATTGAAGAAGTAATTTATTATTGAGAATATACCTTTTCTGGTGCATCACTTTTTAGGAGCATAAAAAGAGTAGCTCCTCATAAATTGAAACTGAATTAGTAGTGAAATTATTACTGAGTACAAATAAAAATTACTATTGAAATTATTAAGTCCAACTTCCAATTATTATTGAAATTATGATTGAAAGTGGGTTTAAAAAACAGATCAAGTTACAGACAAGTTCAGCTAATCTACACTTTCGTTCCTGTGCATAGCAAACCTACCCTGCCTTCATATTTTCTTTGGTTATGCAGATTATCAGTTTAGTTGATCTTAACTAATCCCTCCTTTTAAAGAAAATTTAATACATGTATTGATATTTCAGGCATTGATAGGGAAAGTAATAGGGTTATGAAATTCTTCAGGTCTATAAAATTCTAACTTATTTGTAACATGGCATAGCATAATCAAAGCAAATCTTTTCAGATGTTAGTAGGACTTCCTTATTGTTGTGGCAACATATACATGATATAAAATTTGTCATTTTAACCATTTGCAAACATGCAGTTCAGTGACATTACGTACATTCTACTGTTGTGTAACACTCAGCAATGTCAGTACCCAGAACTTTTTCATTTTCTCTAGCTGAAACTCTGTACCCATTAAACAATAACCCACTAGATAAACTCTACAACCGACCATCCTAGAATGAGCTGTGGGACATATACTTGGCTCCATGAAGAAGGTTGCAGGGTTGATTGAAAACTAAAATTACTGAACAACCACCATCACAGTCCATTATGGTGAAATCCAACACGTGGGTGGGGCAATGGCCTAAATTCCTAGGAGTGAGTACCTAGCTCTGATTTCTGTACAATCAGCTGTGGGGCTGACCTGGAGGTTGCTAGTCTGTCCTAGGGGCAAGAGGAAAATACAACTTCTCAAAAAGAAACTCTGTAAAGGAGACAAAAATAGCAAGTCCCTTCTTATGTAGAAATCTGTACAGTTTAGAATATACTTTTGCATTCATTAGCCCTTTAACTCTCTTGCTCATCTTGTGAAGGATGAATAACAAATATTGTCTGTCTTGTTTTGTGGATGAGACATCTAACTGGTTTTCCCGGGGACACATGCATTGTCAGCGGCAGAGGTGGGGTTTAAACAGAAGAATTTAAATTCTAAGTGCAAGGTGCTTTCTACTTATTACTCTGCAGAGAATATCTGCTGTGTTTGCAAATGTTAAGTCAACAAACAGAAGCCACATCAGGTGTCTTTAATGGGAATGTATTTAATATAGGGAACTAGAGGTTTACTCATCCCTTGCTTACTGGGAAAAAGACATCATGGAGGTATGGCTTTATTTCAGAAAATGTGGAAATGCAAAAATTTCAAGAAGGCTACTATGATCTCAATGCCTTCAGGAAGCGAATGCCTCAGCCCCTGGCAAAAACACCTACTGTGAGCTGGAGGCCACAGGAGAACATGTTTGTGTCTGCATAGCTGCTACAGAAGGTTAGCATCCTCCTGTCTTCTACCTCAGAAATCACACACAAAGGGACCTCTCCTTGGCTGAATCTCACTGATCCCAGCTGGCACAAGAGTCTGGAAAACATAGTTTCCAGGGCTTCCAGCCCCTGAGGTTCCGGGCTCACTTAGAAAAACAGGGATAAGACTATTAACAGATAATAATATCCAGCATGTGCAGTTATGAGCCAGAATCATGGCTGAAATGCAGAAAATAAAAGTCGGGTATCAGCATTGTTAACCCTAAATATGGATTTCTGCATCTTTTCTCTTCCTACACACTCTGCTGTGGATCAATGGTCTTCCCTTCATTGAGACCTAGTGAGAAAGATGGGAAATCGATAAGGATGAAAGAGCAGAGAAGGATGCATTTCATACTAAGGTAGATCAGCAGGGGAGACGGGACAGAGGGGTGAGAAGAGATATGAGTCAGTTCCAGGTAAGAGGCAGGATGGAGGTGCAGGTAGCTCTTGGCTGGGGTGGCTAGAGTTTTCATTTCTGCTCTACTGCACACTGACTGGGTGACCTTGCCTTCAGTAATTGTGAAAAGAGTGATGGTATAATGATACGTACATTATAGGGTTCTTGGGAGCCCTTAGCACAGTGTCTGCCTGGCACATATTATGTGCTCTAGCAGAGAAGGATGCATTCCATACTAAGGAAGATCAGCAGGGGAGACGGGACAGAGGGGTGAGAAGAGATATGAGTCAGTTCCAGATAAGAGGCAGGATGGAGGTGCAGGTAGCTCTTGTCTGGAGTGGCTAGAGTTTTCATTTCTGCTCTACTGCACACTGACTGGGTGACTTTACCTTCAGTAATTGTAAAAAGAGTGATGGCATAATGATACTTATATTACAGGGTTCTTGGGAGCCCTTAGCACAGTGTCTACCTGGCACATATTATGTGCTCAGTGTTGGAGAAGACTCTTGAGAGTCCCTTGGACTTCAAGGAGATCCAAGCAGTCCATTCTAAAGGAGATCGGTGCTGGGTGTTCTTTTGAAGGAATGATGCTAAAGCTGAAACTCTAGTACTATGGCCACCTTGTGCGAAGAGTTAACTCATTGGAAAAGACTCTGATGCTGGGAGGGATTGGGGGCAGGAGGAGAAGGGGACGACAGAGGATAAGATGGCTGGATGGCATCACTGCCTCGATGGATGTGAGTTTCATCACCAATTCCAGGAGTTGGTGATGGACAGGGAGGCCTGGCGTGCTGCAATTCATGGGATCGCAAAGAGTCAGACATGACTGAGCGACTGAACTGAACTGAACTGAACTGAAATATGAAGTGTTACAAGAATGAGTCCAGGGAGTTGGACGGACCACTGAGACCCTCCTTGTAGAGTGATGGAACTCACTCTCCATGCCTTTTCTCCACTGTGAACTCTTACAGCTTTGACTAGATATGAGTTTTAACAATGAATGCCGAAACCGTATTGTTTTCGCTGTTGTTTTCCCTATTATTATTGTACTGTGAAATATGATGGTCCCAGGTGCTTGCCTTTCTCTTTTTATTATCATTTACAGCAGCAGTATAAGACGGTGCCAGTATGCTCCATATCTTGCAGATGAGGGGACTGAGACCCTGGAAGTAAACGGACTAGGCGAGCTTGAGCTCTGAACAGCAGTTCAGATTGGCTGCAGACAGCTAGGATGCTATTCTATACACGATGGGTCCCAGTGCCTGTCAGCAGCTGGACCATTTACTGAAGTCCTTAGCTTGCATTTCTGCCCTCACACTCCCTGCCCCCCTGCAACCCCCATTCCTCCACAGTACTCCCTGGCCTTGAAGTTCCTGACCAAACTAACTTAGAACGTATCACTTTGTGATATATTTAGCCACCTTCATCCAGTTAGCCCTGAGCAAAGAACAAAGAAAACTCCTCTTGATCGTGTCTTAGAAGAATAGCTAAAGTTTTGGTCTCTATGTGACCATGGGCAGACTTCTCAACCTCTCTGAGCCTGGCTCTCCTTACCTTTGAACTGAATGATATGATCCACTGAGGAGGAATTAAGAATAGGTGACCTTGTGAAAGCACGTGGCTTTGTCCAGGCACACAGTAAACCCTGAGCAAACAGGATCTTTCCCTTCCCTTCCCACCCTAGATAATTCCCTGGGCTCCCGCTTTTCCCTCTCTGTCCCCGGCAATTTCAACACTGCCCTTCAACTTGAAGTTGCTGCCTCCAACATCCTTCCACCCTGATGCCCCTGAGAAGAAGAACTAAGATAAAATGAAGATATTCTGGAGACATCTAGTCACTAACGTAGCTTTGACTTTTTCAGAAGGAAATCCAAGATGCAAAATCCTAATTTGCATCCAGGATGTTGATTAAAAAGTTCAGGTTTTATATGTGGTGATGTACATATGTCAATCCCAATCTCCCAATTCACCCCACATCCTTAATCCCTTCCCATGTCTACTCATTTGTTCTCTATGTCTGCATCTCTATTTGTGCCCTGCAAATAGGTACATTTTTCTAGATTCCACATATAGTCATTAATACATATTTGTTTTCTCTTTCTAACTTCACTGTGTTTGACAAACTCTAGGTCCATCCTCAACTCCACAAATGACCCAACTGTGCTCCTTCTATGGCTGAGTAGTATTCCACTGTATGTATGTATCGCATCTTCTTTACCCATTCATCTGTTGATGGACATTTAGATTGCTTCTATGCCCTGGCTATTAACAGTGCTGCTCAACTCGCTGCTCCATGGTGACCTATATGGGTGTGATGGGAGGGCTGGAGGGAGGTCCAAGGGGGAGGGAATGTATGTGTGCTGCTGCTGCTGCTGCTGCTAAGTCGCTTCAGTCGTGTCCGACTCTGCACGACCCCATAGACGGCAGCCCACAAGGCTCCCCTGTCCCTGGGATTCTCCAGGCAAGAACACTGGAGTGGGTTGCCATTGCCTTCTCCACTGTATATATACATATAGCTGATTCACTTTGTTGTACAGCAGAAACTAAGACAATATTGTAAAGCCATTATATCCCAATAACAGCAACATTTGTTATAATTAATGCACCAATACTGGTATTATTATTAGCTGAAGTTCATACTTTATTCAGGTTTTCTTAATTTTCCCCTAATGTCCTTCTTCCCTCGTAGCAGTAAAGGATCTGCCTGCCAATGCAGGAGATGCAGGTTTGATCCCTGGGTTGGAAAGATCCCCTGGAGAAGGAAATGGCAACCCACTCCAATATTCTTGCTTAGAGAATCCCATGGACAGAGGACCCTGGTGGGATACAGTCCATGGGGTCACAGAGTTGGACATGACTTAGTGATTAAACACAATGACAACAAGTTTAGGTTTTGCCCTGGGGTCTTGTGCAAGCTGGGGGCACGGCGGGGAGAACAGAGGCGGGCTGCACCTCATGGCAGGTGATGCTTCTGACCTGTGACCCAGCAGGGCTCGGTGGCCATCCTCACCTGCTCGCACGCCACCACCACCCCATGCTGCCCCATTCACCTAGCTCATGTCCTCACCCTAAAGACTAGACAGTGCTGGGCAGCCAGTGTCCCCACCTTTGCTCTGACTGTGACTGTCTATCTGTGTGACCTGGACACTTAGGTTCTCTCGGCCTCAGTTTCCTCATCAGTAAAAGAGCAACACTAATGCAATCAAACATGATCTCTGAGCACACTGCTAAATAAATTTACCTAGACCTTTCATCCCAGTGATTGCTTATCATTGCGGCCAGTCCTTAGCATCTACAAGACCTACTGGGAAGTCAGTGTTGCAAAATCTGATTTGCAGGTGAGGAACCTGTGGTTCAGAGGGTTGTTCACCTTGCCTGAGGGCATGCAGTTAAAGAGCAGGCAGAGCTAGAGCGGGCTTGCAGTCCACATCCAAGGATGGCCCTTAGTCCTCCCACTGACCTCACCAACTCCCTCAAAGTGACTGACTTACTTATTCAGCAAACACTCGTATAAAGCTTATTACATGCCATGTAGGCATGTAGGCATTTGCTGTTCTTTAGTCACTGAGTCGTGTCTGACTCTTTGCAACCCCATGGACTGTAGCCTGCCAGGCTCCTCTGTCCATGGGATTTCCCAGGCAAGAGTACTGAAGTGGGGTGCCATTTCCTTCTTAAGGGAATCTTCCCAATCCAGGGATCAAATCTGCATGTCCTGAATTGGCAGGTAGGTTCTTTACCACTGAGCCATCAGGGAAGCCCTAGTGTAGGCATTTGACAAATATAAACTCACTGAATCTCCATGATTTCTCTAAGAAGTAATAGTCATTGTTATCCTCACTTTACAGATGTGGGAACTGAGGCACAGTGACTCAGAAGTCAAGTGACTCTTTCAAGTCACACTAGTAAGGGCGGTCAGTATGGACACCTAGGGAGCCTGGCTCCAAAGTCTAAGCTCATAAACATTAAGCTGTGCCCCATTTTGTGATGGCTTTGTGGATGTGGGTCGGTCTTAAACTGGGAGTAATCCTTGACTCTTAGAACCCACCTTCACTCCTGGGCTCTGCATCAGACTTCCTGTACAGAAACTCATACCTCCAATCCTTTTCTTATTTAGAAGGTGGGGACAAAGACCAGATCTCATGAACCCAGACAAGATGGGGCTGAGATGAGAAACTGGGATGACCCAAAAGCCTACACAGGATAGACTCCTTTTGCTGGAGCAAGTCCAGCGATAGTCACTGCTGACAGCTGGTGGTAACATAGACTCCACGGGGCCAGGACCTGCTAATGCATTTTGTCACTTTGAAGAGTGCCTCCAATTACACGTACTGGTCAAGGGCCACGGTTTAAAACGTGTTGCAATGTACCCTGCTGATCTCTTTTGTAAACTCAGGTAGTGCATGCTGGTGAAATGTCAGAGCCAAAAGGGATCCCTGAGAGCCTGGTCTGTGACCCTCTGTCCCCTTCACCCCCTGGAATCCTGGACTTAGCCAGGATGCCCCCAGGGAGCAGCAACAATCCCGGACTATTCATTTACCAGGATAAACCATCTGCTGCTAGTTTCCTTGTTACTTTAAAGGGATTCTTCTTAGTCCCTGGAAATCTATGAAGGCTCACCTAATCTTTCTGATGATTTTCAGAAGCGGGGATAAGTGTGTACTGATCAATATATACCCTTTCTCACCCACCCTGTCTCTTCCTTAACCACAGCTCTTGGAAAGTCACTTGAATGTTCATATTCTTTGGACTGTTCAAACCAAGACCTTAGCTTTACTAGCAGTGAGATTCCCTTGAGTTAACCTCAGAAGCTTCCATCTTCAAAGGTTTATCATTTAGTTTCCTGGTTTTAGCTTCACCTTGATGTCTACAATTAGCTGTTTTTCTTGTGAATTTTTTTTTCCTCTTTAAAAGGTCAATTGAATCTTCCATTCAGGGTGAGAGTGAAAGAGAAGCTTAGTAGATTTTTAAAATAGTAACATCCAGCTTCAGTGTAACAGCCAGGAAATAAGCACTCTCATATACTGCTGACACAATCTATATGGAAAAATTTGTCTATGCTCATCAGAAGCTTTGAAATTACCTATATTATTAGACATATGATTCCCATGGCTACAAATGGTCAAAAAGTTTCATGTTCAAGGTTGCTTATTACAATATTACTTCTAACAAAGAAGCTGTAAAAAAAAAAAAGATTCAACAGAAGAGGATTTAGATAAATGACTAATGGTACATTCACACAGAGGAGAGCAATCATTAATACTGGATTGGCCAAAAAGTTTGTTCAGGTTTCTCCATAAGATGTTATGGAAAAACCCAAATGAACTTTCTGACCAACCCAATAATAAAAGATGATAACACACATAGCCCTTAGTATTTGCTAGGTTAACTTGTCATTAATTCATGTAACATACCTAATGACCAAATGAGGTAGATGCTATTATTATACCCATTTTACAGATGATGAAATTGAGGTGCTTAGAATAAAAATGGGCATCCCTGGTGGCTCAGATGCTAAAGAATCTGCCTGCAATGAGGGAGACCTGAGATTGATCCTTGGGTTGGGAAGATCCCCTGGAGGAGGGCATGGCAACCCACTCCAGTATTCTTGCCTGGAGAATCCCATGGACAAAGGAGCCTGGTGGCTTACAGTCCAACTGGGTTGCAAAGAATCGGACATGACCGAGCAACTAAGCACAGCAGTCCATAGTCTCACAGATAATAAATGGTAAAGTTGAGATACAAACCCAGCCTGTCTGGTTCAAAAATCCCTCCTATTAACTGCCATGCTATATTGCTTCTAGAATAACATCTCATCTCATGGTTTCAGTAAATGTGTGGGTATGGCTGTAGGTGTTCGTATAAAAGGACTAGAAATCTGTACACCAACATATAAACACTGGATTCTAGGACTGAAGGCAATTTATACTCTCTGTTTTATGCCTTCTTGCCTTTTTCAAATTCACTTCAAGGGCCTTATTATTTTTTTAAGACAGGAGAAAAGTATGGTGGATACATTTTTTAAAAAAAGAAATAAATCCAAGATGTGATGTAATCTATCCCCTCACCCAAGACAGAAATTCATTTCTGTACCATCTCCAACAAGCGATCACTTGCCTTTATTTGAACTGCTCTGTTGACAAGGAGCTCGTGGATCTGGCTGTGCAGGGTTGGCTTGGTCTAAAGAAGGAGGGGAGAGTGACCTTGAGGTTATTTTGATGTGGTCCAGCCCAGCTCACAGGGCGGGGAACAGTCAAGGGTGTTGAGGCAGTCAGTCGTTCAGAGATGCTGAGAGCATCGGTGGGGAGCTTGATGGGTACCAAGGTGTCAAGGGCCCCAGCACACCACGAGTGTTCTTGTCTCATTTATTTCACAGCCCACTGTAAAATGGTTTGTTCAAGAAACAAACAATGGTTTTGTTCAAGAAACAGTTTTCTAGTGGATAATGAATTCACCTGAAAAGAAATAGTATGCCAACTGCAAAATTGACAAAAATGACAGCTCAGTGCTGGTAAGGATGGCCAGGCAGCATTCTTCTGTACTGGTGGTGGGGACACAGGGACACGCCTGGCGGAAGACGATTTGGCAATATTTACCAAAATCCAAAGTTTACGTTCCTTTCATCCTGAGAATCCCACTGCTAAGAAGCTGCCCAATAAATCAAATACAGGCCTGTTCACTACAGTCATGACAGCATTTGTAATGGAAAAATTAAGCAAACAAGTAACGTTGAAAATAGTGTGTCCTTCCATCGGGGCCGTATTAAATAAGTGATTCCACTGCCGGATGGAATCCTCTGAAGGCGTTAAACAGTCTGAGATGTGCATGATGCTTGGGGAAGATCTTGATGCTGTCTCAGTGAGTGACAAAACATGAAACAGCCTCTTAGAGAAGCCTACACACATAGACGTGCATTTGCGAATAAACACACTTTTCCCCGAAAGAAAATTTGAGAAACTGCTCACATACTGTTTAAAGTAGCCACCTTTCAGCAGAGTGACCGGTCGAGAGAGAATCGTATTTTCATTTTGTCTCTATTTTGTTGAGATGCTCAACCACATATTACTGTTATTTTAAAAATGAAAGCTGGGGTTATCTGGGAAATTGTAGTCAATTTTGTTTGTTGGTTTTCTACCTCTATATAAAAATGAAACACACACATGCATAAACATACAGCCTAGTAACTGTCCTTCTATATTTTGAAATAAGGACTTCCTGGTGGTCCAGTGGTTAAGACGCCTTGCTTCCAGTGCCGAGAGTGTGGGTTCAGTCCCTGGTTGGGGAACTAAGGTCCTCCATACCACGAGCATGGCCAAAAGTAAAAATTAAAAAAAAAAAAAATAACAGAGAGTGCTCCTCCAAGGCTCTTTCATAACTCCTCTTCCTGTCCAGATTCAAGACTTGTTGGGATCTTTCTGCACCTTCAAAAATCCCTCCTATTAACTGCCATGCTATATTGCTTCTAGAATAACATCTCATCTCATGGTTTCAGTAAATGTGTGGGTATGGCTGTAGGTGTTCGTATAAAAGGACTAGAAATCTGTACACCAACATATAAACACTGGATTCTAGGACTGAAGGCAATTTATACTCTCTGTTTTATGCCTTCTTGCCTTTTTCAAATTCACTTCAAGGGCCTTATTATTTTTTTAAGACAGGAGAAAAGTATGGTGGATACATTTTTTAAAAAAAGAAATAAATCCAAGATGTGATGTAATCTATCCCCTCACCCAAGACAGAAATTCATTTCTGTACCATCTCCAACAAGCGATCACTTGCCTTTATTTGAACTGCTCTGTTGACAAGGAGCTCGTGGATCTGGCTGTGCAGGGTTGGCTTGGTCTAAAGAAGGAGGGGAGAGTGACCTTGAGGTTATTTTGATGTGGTCCAGCCCAGCTCACAGGGCGGGGAACAGTCAAGGGTGTTGAGGCAGTCAGTCGTTCAGGGATGCTGAGAGCATCGGTGGGGAGCTTGATGGGTACCAAGGTGTCAAGGGCCCCAGCACACCACGAGTGTTCTTGTCTCATTTATTTCACAGCCCACTGTAAAATGGTTTGTTCAAGAAACAAACAATGGTTTTGTTCAAGAAACAGTTTTCTAGTGGATAATGAATTCACCTGAAAAGAAATAGTATGCCAACTGCAAAATTGACAAAAATGACAGCTCAGTGCTGGTAAGGATGGCCAGGCAGCATTCTTCTGTACTGGTGGTGGGGACACAGGGACACGCCTGGCGGAAGACGATTTGGCAATATTTACCAAAATCCAAAGTTTACGTTCCTTTCATCCTGAGAATCCCACTGCTAAGAAGCTGCCCAATAAATCAAATACAGGCCTGTTCACTACAGTCATGACAGCATTTGTAATGGAAAAATTAAGCAAACAAGTAACGTTGAAAATAGTGTGTCCTTCCATCGGGGCCGTATTAAATAAGTGATTCCACTGCCGGATGGAATCCTCTGAAGGCGTTAAACAGTCTGAGATGTGCATGATGCTTGGGGAAGATCTTGATGCTGTCTCAGTGAGTGACAAAACATGAAACAGCCTCTTAGAGAAGCCTACACACATAGACGTGCATTTGCGAATAAACACACTTTTCCCCGAAAGAAAATTTGAGAAACTGCTCACATACTGTTTAAAGTAGCCACCTTTCAGCAGAGTGACCGGTCGAGAGAGAATCGTATTTTCATTTTGTCTCTATTTTGTTGAGATGCTCAACCACATATTACTGTTATTTTAAAAATGAAAGCTGGGGTTATCTGGGAAATTGTAGTCAATTTTGTTTGTTGGTTTTCTACCTCTATATAAAAATGAAACACACACATGCATAAACATACAGCCTAGTAACTGTCCTTCTATATTTTGAAATAAGGACTTCCTTGGTGGTCCAGTGGTTAAGATGCCTTGCTTCCAGTGCCGAGAGTGTGGGTTCAGTCCCTGGTTGGGGAACTAAGGTCCTCCATACCACGAGCATGGCCAAAAGTAAAAATTAAAAAAAAAAACAAATAACAGAGAGTGCTCCTCCAAGGCTCTTTCATAACTCCTCTTCCTGTCCAGATTCAAGACTTGTTGGGATCTTTCTGCACCAGCTCCTGCTGGGTCCTGCCTCTGGTGTCTGCCTGTGAATCAGTGAATGAGCCCAGATTAGGAACAGAAGGAAAGACGTTGGACTTAGGAGCCCATGCATTAGTGGTGTATCTGTCAGATTAGGACTGTGCAAGGCTATAATAGCAAATATGTCCCAAGTCTTAGTGGCTTGATAATATATAAGTCTATTTCTTGCTTATGACACAATCTGATGTGGGCTGTGTTTCTCTCTTCTGTATGGTAACTCAGGGATTGAGGCTGTACTCAATCTGTGGATCCATCCTCCTGTGTCCTCAGGATTAACCTGGTGCCATTTAAGTAAGCAATGAGGTAGGGAGAGACTTCAGTGTGACTTCATTACCCACTTCAGTGTGAAAATGACCTGTGTCACTTCTGTGCACATTCCCGCACATGAAGTGTTGGTGAACAATGTGAGTAGAGGCTTTACATGTGCTTGCACGATGGAACTTGGCTTATTGCACGCTTGTGATCTGCCATGAGAAGATCATGTTCCAAACAGCTTCTTCTTCCTCAGTATGGGCCCCAGAATAAAGATGCATATGTGTGCTGAATCACTTTAATCTTGTCTGACTCTTTGCAACTCTATGGACTGTAGCCTGCCAGGCTCCTCTGTCCATGGGATTCTCCAGGCAAGAATACTGGAGTGGACTGCCATTTTCTCCTCCAGGGGATCTTCCCAACCCGGCGATGGAACCAGTACCTCCTGCATTGCAGGCGGATTCTTTACCACTAGCGCCACCTGGGAAGCCTTGGTACTACACTTGATCTTAGCCAAAAGGCAGAGAGATGATAAGGACAGTTAGGACAAACTTGAGTCTAATCTGACCCACTCAGCCAGCTCAGATTAGCTGAACCTCAATCAACATACAAACCAGTGTAGCTGAACCTCAAGCAACATACAAATCAATGAGCAGGAAATCTGTTCTCATAAGCCACTGAGATTTAAAAGTTTTTATTAAGCAGAAAAGACTCAGTGGGGCCCCATGGAATGCTGACTTCAGGAGAATCATGAAGCAGGTCCTTTGGCTGTGGGTCATCTTGTGGAAGAGCCATCTGGAGCCCAGAGATGGAAGCTGATGTACCTGAGGCCACAGAGCCAAGACCAGAGACCAGGCTTATGAAACCCAAGCCAGTATTTTCTGTAACTTAACATCCACCCTCCAGAGCTTCTCAAGTGGCACTCGTGGTAAAGAATCTGCCTGCCAACACAGGAGACTCAAGATCCCATGAAGTAGGAAATGGCAGTCTACTCCAGTATTCTTGCCTGAAAGATTCCCATGGACAGGGGAGCCTGGTGGGCTACAGTCCACAAGGTCACAAAGAGTCAAACATGACTGAGAACACACACACACACACACACACACACCCTCTAGCACAGAGCAGGGCTGGCATTTTGATTTGGGCATGAGAAGGGGGATGAGGCAGGGGCCCAGGTAGGGGTTAGAAGGGCTATTTGGGACAGCAGAGGCCACCAGTGTTGGAAGAGGGACACAGAGGATGGGGCAGTTTTCCCTCACCTCCCTGATCAGCTGAATTCTGGAGATGCCAAGTTTCTATGGGGTTCCTGCTCTCAGCTGTGGCACCACTACTCAGAAATCATTCTGATGTCAAGACCGATTCCCAGAGGCCTGCAGGTTCTGTGCAGATTGTCCAGGTGCCACTTGCAATGGCATTCCCTCCAGTTGCTCCCTGTTCTCTGAGTTTTTATGTCGTTACTATATCCAAGGCTTCCTGGTGCTAAGAACCTACCTGCTGATACAGGCGATGTAAGAGATGCAGGTTCAGTCCCTGGGTCAGGAAACTCCTTTGGAGGAGGGCATGGCAGAACATTCTAGTATTCTTGCCTGGAGAATGTCATGGACAGAGGAGCCTGGTGGGCTACAGTCCATTCTTTCCGGAGAGTCAGATATGGCTGAAGCAACTTAGCATGCACGTACATTATACCTAAAACAGATCTTCCCAACCAGGGATCAAATCTGGGTCTTCCACATTGCAGGCAGATTCTTTACCATCTGAGCCACCAGAGAAGCCCATTGAGGGGAAGGAACCAGGATAAAAGGCGAATTGGAGAGAGAGTGCAATCGCCTAGGCAGGCACTCGAATATGTGCATCCAAGTGCCCTTGCACCACACGACTCCTTCCAGGGTCCCAGGTAAGGGAGACAGCAGGTGCACTAACTCCACCTGTCAGGTGGGGGCGCCATAGCACAGCGGAGCTTACTCCCAAGTTCCTCACCGGGAGGAGGAGGAGGAAGAGAGCTGTCAGCTACAAGAGCTCCGGTCATTAGCGCTCCTCCGTTCCCCCTCCAGCTCCTCTTCCATCCCTCAGCCGCCCTTTCCTTCCTCCCTCCTCCCTCCTGCTTCACTTTTGTTTCATGCCTGTGCGTGTGCGTGCCCAGTCGCGGCCAACTCTCTGTGGCCTGTTGCCCACGGGATTCCCCTGTCTATGGAATGTCCCAGGCAAGAATACTGGAATGGGTTGCCATTTCCTACTCCAGGAGATCTTCCCAATCCAGGTATTGAGCTCGCATCTCCTGCATCACCGCCATAGGCAGGTGAATCCCTTATGACTGCGCCACCAGAGAAGCCCTTTCTTCTCTCATACTTATCTTTTCGCCCTTTTGCCCCTCCTCTCCTTTTTTTCTTCACATGCCCCAGGATAAGGGGTGAGATTCTGCAGGAATGCAGGGCTGAACAGACAGCAGCCCCTGCTTTGTGGAGTGTGTCTTCTAGAAGCAATAGGTCATAACTAAACATGCAAATGAATCTGTAATTCCAAGCGATGAAAAAAATCAGTGAAGTAAAAGCATCATACAATGGGAGGGAATTCCAGGGGAAATCTAGTTTAGATTGGGGGATGGTGTACAGGAATGCTTCCTGATGGAGGGGGCACTGCAGGTGATGCTTGGAGGATAAATAGCCAGGGAAGAAACAAATGGTGTGAGAAGAATTCCAAGCAGAAGGACATACACGTGGCAGGGATGCCCTTGGTGCACTTAGGAAGCTGGACAGGGGCTGCAGTGAGCGTGGAGGGACCGTGGCTCAGAGAGCAGGGGAGAGCCCATGAGATGAGAGAGGCGGGCAGAGCGGGAGCAGGTGGGGCTTCTGTGGCTCCTCCCAAGTGCAATGGGAGCTGTCAATGCCTCTTAAGCAGAGGACTGACGTAATCCAGTTTTGCATTGTGAAGAGATCGATTTGACAGCGCCGAAGAAGATGGGTTGGAGGGAACCAAAAGGGAAAGTTTTAGCATTCTGTTGCATTTGTGCAGGTTGGAGGTGAAGGGGCGCTGGTGACTGAGTGATAATCATGTCCAGGGAGATGGAGAAAAGTAGAGGAGAGACAGCTTTGTGGCAGGATGGTGTCTGTGATGAAGTGATTTAGCACACACATGATGTTTGTGAAGTATTATAGATGCCCCTACCCCCAGTGCCCTACTCACCATCCAGACAGCTAAACAGGAGGCCTGCTGCTGGCATGGAATCGCCAGGGTGCAACTAGAGGATAATGACATCATATCCTTGACATTTGGGTTAAAAAGCCAAGATCCAGGTGTACAATAGACTTGGGAGGAAATGAGATTAGGCTGAACCCAGTGGGGGAGAGGAGAGAGAGATGCAGAGGAAGAAAGAATGTTAATAATATCATGAGGGTCTCTGAGTCCTTTTATATACCCACCTAGTCAGTAAAGGG
>SJYC01061478.1:0-20192 GCA_006408675.1 Madoqua kirkii
AGTCAGTAAAGGGGCGGGGGCGGGGAGGCGGGGGCTTCCCCAGTGATTCTAGTGGTAAAGAATCCGCCTACCTAGGCAGGAGACATAAGAGATGCAGGTTCAGTCCCTGGGTAGGGAAGATCCCCTGGAGGAGGGCATGGCAACCCACTCTGTTAGGGGAAGCACATTGATTGTTACCCTGCCAGGCACCATAGTAACCATTCATGTGAGTTATTTTATGACCAGAGGTCCTGGTAAGGAACACAAACTAATAAGCCAGCACCAACTGGGAGAGTTCGGGAAAGGTCAGAATGAGCCACCACGTGTCCAACCACCTCCCAGAATCCTTCTCGTTGGCTTCCATCTTGGCTGAACCAGGAAGGGCTCTGAGTCAGAATGACTGGCCAAAGATGACCTGGAAGGTAACCCGATCACCGTAAAACCGGAGACTGTGAGCCTCAGGCAGAGCACTCCTCCTGAGCTCCTTTACCCTACTGCTATCTTCCTGGGGGCCCCTTCCCAATAAAATCCCTTGCTTTGTCAGCACATGTGTCTCCTCAGACAATTCATTTCTGAGTGTTAGACCAGAGCCCACTTTAGGGCCCTGGAAGGGATCCCCCTTCCTGCAATAGCTCCAGTATTCTTGCCTGGAGGATCCCCATGAACAGAGAAGCCTGGTGGTCTACAGCCCATAAGGTTGCACAGAGTCAGACACGATTGAAGCTGCTTAGTCCAGTCAGTAAAGGAAAACAAAAATCCAACCCCCCAGCCCCCCAGTTTGGGGAGACAGGATCTGTGTTGGCTTCCAAGTGAGCTCCAAGAAGCTCAGCAAGGTCTCTGAGTTCCACAGCACTGCATCAGCCTGGGACCCCAGGCACTACCAACCCTGGGAGGAAGGCACCTCTAGCCCACTAGCCTATCGGGACCCATAGTTGGAAGATGCCAAAAATGTACCACCTCCCAGAATCCTTCTCGTTGGCTTCCATCTTGGCTGAACCAGGAAGGGCTCTGAGTCAGAATGACTGGCCAAAGATGACCTGGAAGGTAACCCGATCACCGTAAAACCGGAGACTGTGAGCCTCAGGCAGAGCACTCCTCCTGAGCTCCTTTACCCTACTGCTATCTTCCTGGGGGCCCCTTCCCAATAAAATCCCTTGCTTTGTCAGCACATGTGTCTCCTCAGACAATTCATTTCTGAGTGTTAGACCAGAGCCCACTTTAGGGCCCTGGAAGGGATCCCCCTTCCTGCAATAGCTCCAGTATTCTTGCCTGGAGGATCCCCATGAACAGAGAAGCCTGGTGGTCTACAGCCCATAAGGTTGCACAGAGTCAGACACGATTGAAGCTGCTTAGTCCAGTCAGTAAAGGAAAACAAAAATCCAACCCCCCAGCCCCCCAGTTTGGGGAGACAGGATCTGTGTTGGCTTCCAAGTGAGCTCCAAGAAGCTCAGCAAGGTCTCTGGGTTCCACAGCACTGCATCAGCCTGGGACCCCAGGCACTACCAACCCTGGGAGGAAGGCACCTCTAGCCCACTAGCCTATCGGGACCCATAGTTGGAAGATGCCAAAAATGCATGAATCTTTTTTTTTTTTTGAAGGTACACAAACTTTATTTTTTCTGTTTTTATTTTTATTTTAAAATTTTTATTAGAGTATAGTTGATTTACGATGTGTTAATTTTGGATGTAAAGCAAAGTGAATCAGTTCTCTATACACACACACACACACACACACACACACACACACACACTATTTTTGAGATTCTTTTCCCATATAGCCCATTATAAAGTACTAAGTAGAGTCCCCTGTATTATTATATAGTAGGTCAAATGCCACCACTGCCGCCTCCAAGTCACTTCAGTCATGTCCAACTCTGCAACCCCAAAGACAGTAGCCCACCAGGCTCCCCTGTCCCTGGATTCTCCAGGCAAGAACACTGGAGTGGGTTACCATTTCCTTCTCCAATGCATGAAAGTGAAAAGTGAAAGTGAAGTCGCTCAGTCGTGTCCTACTCTTAGTGACCCCATGGACTGCAGCCTACCAGGCTCCGTCCATGGGATTTTCCAGGCAAGAGTACTGGAGTGGGCTGCCATTGCCTTCTCTAGTAGGTCAAATGAGTCCCTTCTAAAGTCCTTGAGACTTTTATTTGAACCCCAGGACTTAGGACCTACTGGAAGAGTATCAAACCAGAGAGAAAAGACTAAGCTTCAAACCCAGATCTAGCCCCACATGGGGGAGATGATTCTAGAAAACCACTTGACCTCTCTAAACCTAGTCTAACCCTCTATAGATGGGGACAGGGGTATGAGCTGACCTCCTGGGGGTGGTTGGAGAATTAGAAGAAATAAATACATAGGAAAACTAGATACATATTTCGTGTTGGAGGAGTCATTTTGTTTCGAAGACAAAAACTTTCATCCTGCTTAATTCACTAATTCCATCAAGAGTTCCTCAACCTGATTCTATTTCCTGTAACTATTGGCTTCATTTCTGCCCCCTTGGGTGACACAGAGCAAGCCTCATCTCTCTTGACCAGACAGAGTTTTCTCTTAGGGCTCTGGGGACTGCTGTTTGCTGAAGTCCTGAGAATGTGGTGCCCAAGGGTGTCACAAGGCAAGTTCATTCTGGCTACAGTTTTTATGAGAATTCTGCATCCTGTGGTCCAAAGCCCTCTCTATGAATGAAGGCTTACTCATCACTGGTGCCGATGAAGAGCTGCCAGGCCGGGACCAGTGAAAAATCATATCTCCGTTGCTCCCCTTATCTGGGATCTGAAGGCATCGTTGTCACTGTTATTATCCCCACAAAGAAAATGCATGAGACAAATGTCACCACAGCTCTCCTCCCTCAGGAGGGAACAAGCGCTCTCCTAAGATGGTCTCCAAGTCCTCCAGGGAGTCCTGGATTCAGCTGCAGAGGGTGAGAAGGGCCCCTGGCTTTGAAACCAGTGCAGCTAGTGAGGAAGGGGGACACCAGAGTCAAGGGGACCTGGCCTGTCACATGCTCTGCAGGTGTTTCCTGCCTCCCCTGCCCCCAGGGTTGAAGCTTCTTCCTGATGTATTCATCCTGCGCTTGGTCCAGGAGGCTGCACCTGGGCACTTAGAGAACACCCTCTGGGTCTTTGTCCATTTTGTTACTTGGCCCTTGTTACTTTGGTACTTGGTCTGCTGCCTAGAATCTTCTTGGGTTGTTCCATGCCCCATGTCCTGTGATCTGAAAGCTCTTTTCTTTTAATTAATCTATATATTTGTTTTTGGCACTGGGCCTTCATTTCTGTACACACCTTCTCTAGCTGTGGCAAGCCTGGGCTGCTCTCTGGTTATGGTGGGTGGGCTGCTCACTGTGGTGGCTTCTTTTGTTGCCAAGCACAGACGCTAGGGCACATGAGCTTCAATAGTCGTGGCACGAGGGCTTAGCTGCCCTGCAGCGTGTGGGATCTTCCTGGACCAGGGATCGAACCCGTGTCCCCTGCTTTGGCAGGTGGATTCTTAACTATTGGACCACCTTGGAAGTCTGTGTGATCTGAATCAGTGGTCTTGTTGGCCAGAAGCATCGAAATTTTCTGCAGGATGCTCAACCACACGTATTGGGCCAAGGAAGGGGTTTGAAGCTCTCATACTCCACACCTTCGCTGCCTTGCACCCCTTGGGCTGATGGAGAAGGAACATCGGTCTAGAAATTCGGGGTGAGCCTAAGAGGCGCCACCATCTCAGGATGGGATACTTTGGAGCACTTTGCTCCCTTAGGGGCAACTTGACTACCTTGGGTGAACCTCCTCCTCCCTTTCAACAAGTACCCCAGGGTTTGTCAGTTGCTCAGCCTTTGGCTTGTTCACTCCCTTCTGCATTCATTAGCTCTTTTCCGAGAGCCTAGCAATGTTCGAGGCATTGTACTCCGTCCTGCAGATAGAGGGGACTAAGGAGCTACTCTTGTCTTCCAGGAAGTCACAGTCTAGTGGGAGAAGGAGCACAGAGCTGTGTGAACACTGTACTCAGCATTATAGCAGAAGCGTCCAAGTTCAGGGGTGAGAATATCCCTAAGAACCTAGCCATGAACTCAAGTGGGAGGGGGCTTTGCACGGCCACTGCCAAGGTTATCTGTCTCAGTATCACGCACGGCACCTCGCCCTGAGCCTCACACCTGGAGGACCCCAGCAAAGCTGTGTGGAGTGGTGCGGATGTCCTCTGAGCTTCCAGCTCTAAGCCTCAATCATTTTAAGGGAAGGATGGTGCCAACTTACCAGATGTGGGAGCCGGATTCTAAAGAGCGCTCCATGAAATAAAGACGTGAAATAAATTGGAAACTGCTGCTCCCATTGTCCTCCTGGCGTCTCGAGTGCTGTCTTTTATTCTCCCTTCTGTTGGCCAGATGAGCTCCTGCCTCCAATCTGGCCCCTGGGTCCACTGCCCAGTGGCAACTATTGCTGCCCTGGAACAATTCATCGGATGGAGCTGAGAAGACGAATAATAATGCCTGACAGCCCTTCATGGCTTTCCCTAAATGTTCCTTCCTGCACAAAAAAAGTTTAATAAAAATATGGATTAAAGCAAAGACTGGGAGCAAGAAATCAATGGCAGTCTCTCAGCTGTGTTATCGCAGTATGTTCTGTGCCTGTGCCGCACACCTAGGGGAAGGGGGCATCATTGTGGTCAGAGTCCTGCCTGCGAAGCCGGCGCTGGGGAGAGAGAGGAGTCTCCTGGGGAAGGGATGGGGCACCTAAGACTGGAGCAGGTGATCTCTAGGCTGCTAGGGGAGCAGCCTAGGACCTGGTGGGGGCCTGAGTCAGGAAACGTGCCCTGCATTTGCATGGGGTCTAGAATTCCCTTGGCTGGTGTGCCTGATAATCTAGTCTGTATAACTGCTTAATTATTATGTGTAAATGAATTGTTCATCATGCAAAGCAATAATATACAATGTCCCTCACCTCGCAGTGATTATATTTAGTTTTTAAAAAATTGGTTTCTTAACAAAAATTGGTTTCTAATAATAGAATACCATATTAATTGTACAGGACTTGCCCTTCTCTTCATTAAAGGGGTCCCCCAAGTGCCTCCAATTAGACTCCATTGCTCCCTCTCTGCCCGTTTTTGTTCCTGAATGCCTTGAAAGCAATTAAAAACTGCTATCTTTAAAAGTTTGGAGTTTACACCCCTGACCTTTAAAAAAAATTTTTTTTAAATTTTCTGCTGATTACGAAGAGTTTCTAAATGGACTGTCTGCACGGATCATTCAATACAAAGATTGTCATTCTGAAATAAGATGGGGGCTGAGCCACCCCTGGGCCGGAGAACCATTGTTACAGGTGCAAACGGCATGTAGGGGTCATGCAGCCCCAGCAGACATAGAAAGTACCAGTTGCCCAATGTGAGACGATAAATATAGATCAGATCTGTGCAAACTGCAGGATCAATTATGGGAACGTGTGGCTAAATCAGCCCCCAAATGAGTGTTGGGGTTTCTGCTGGAGGTTATGAGTCCACCTGGGTTCCTCGGGCCTTAGAGCTGTGTGTATATATGAGCGTTAGCATGCATGCTTGTGCGTGTGTGTGTGTGTGTGTGTGTGTGTAGGGCAATTACAGGAGCAGAACAGACACTGCCAAGAAACATGAGATGAGGCTTCCAGGCCAGATTCTGCTTCCAACTAGTTTCTTGGCTTTGGAAGAATCACTGTTCTCTCTGAGCCTCACTTATGCACCCACACAATGGACAGGTTTGGGGTGGGGGTGATCCTTTTCACACTGGGTCACCATCTCTGAAAAGTCTGACTCCAGAGGCCTGGGTCTTTTCTATGAAGGTCCCAGGTGAGTCTCAAGTGGGCTCCCTCAAAGCCGCTGGCTCCTCCAGCCCCGTCACTGTAAAAGCCAGCTCTGCGGCCTCCCGGCACCTCCAGCCTACTGGTGCCCCAGCCGCCCTGATCACACCCAGGGCTGAAAACCCCTCGCTCACCTCTTTCCCTGAGGACCCTGGTTTGCTCTGCCTCTCAGGTAGGATGCCCTGTCTTTTGAGCCCCGAGGGGTCCTGGGTCCTGTTGTGGCATCATCTTATTCCGCCCCTGGCTCCCCCTCCCTGTTTCTCACGTTGCTGGTGTGCACGCGCACCTGAGTAAGGCGCTCCAGAGGAAAAGCTAACAGACTCAAACACGAGGCAAAGCTAGCACGGGTCAAGGGCTGGGCTCCCGGTGTCTACACTACAAACCCACGTTGCCATCATTACCTTCCACGCTCACCCACCAACCCCCCATCTGCTTCCACTCTTCCTCCTTCCTCTTTTGAGAGGACCTAAGAAGTTCCTATGGGAGGAAGCTCCGTGAAACACATAACCAAAGGCTTTGGAGTCAGGTCGGAATTTGAATCCTGACTGGTCATGTCACTGGGTGCTGTGTGCACCCACGGGGGCCCCTTCCTATTGGCTCTGTTCATGCTTCACCTCCACTCCTCTCCCTTTATTTTTTTTTAAATGTATTTATTTATTTTTATTTTTAGCTGTGTTTCGTCTTTGTTGCTGTGCCCAGGCTTTTCTCGAGTTGTGGCGAGTGAGCAGGGGCTACTCTCTAGTTGCCATTGTGAGCTTCTTGTTGGGGTGACTTCTCTTGTTGGGGAGCATGGGCTCCAGGCTCATGGCCTTAGTTATTCTGCAGCATGTAAGCTCTTTAATCCAAGATGAAGGATTGAACCCTTGTCCCCTGCATTGCAAGGCAGAATCTTAACCACTGGACCACAAGGGAAGCGCCTCTGCTCCCTTTAGACACTGCATTCTGCCTGCAAGTCCAGCCTCCCTTCCAGCCTCTGGCGGAGACCACTCCATCAAATGGGTTTCCTCTTCCTCCTGGCCACTCACCTAGACAACTTTTCCCAGACACGCTTGCAGTCAGGTAGGGCCACGAGATGAACTTTGACCAGCGGAAGGTGGGCAGAGTCAGTGACGCGTTTCTATCCTCTACTCTTCTCTATGGTTTGCCTACTGGATGTCAAGGTCCAGGGCAACCTTGGAAGCCACCTGGGCTCCTGGGTTCCTGACTCCTCCTTCATTTTTCCTGCCATCAGTACTGCTAATTGAGCTTTATGCAGAGTGAGGAGTAAACTTCTATTGGGTCAAATCATTGAGACTTGAGAGTTTGTTTACCTTTTATAGCAGCTAACATTCCTTAAACTGATGTATCCCCCAAGTAACCAGGGCAACCCTTTATCCCAGGGGAAGGATCTAGACTGTTGTGGGTTCTTATTGAAACTGATCCTGGCAGTTAACCACGGCCACATCTGGATTCAGCCGTAGGAATGGCCCTGTCTCCTCACTTGTCTATGCATTTCTTCCCTTTCTTGTCCATATCTCCCTCTGTTGGCTCTTCCAAGTGCTAGCTCAGATCAGTCAAGTCCCCGGCAGAGGAAGGAAGGGAGCCTGTCCCTGTTGGGCTGTGCTACAGAGCCAGTGTTTCCGGGGGCTTGCCACTGGAAACCGTGCAGGTGCCCCTGCAATTAACGTGCCTTCCTGTTAAGGTCAAGCTTCTAAGCAGTGTGTAGTCACACACCTGCTGCAGTCCCAGAGGCTCTGTCAGGGTCATAAGCAGGGAGCGAGGGTGGGGGTGGTAGGGGATGGGGAGGAGGTGACTGGCAGATCTCCATTTCTGGATGCCTGCTTCAAGGAACCCTTGCAGGCAACCTGACCAGCCCACCACCATCACCACCAGCAGCACGTCGGTTCCCACCACCACCTTGCTAAACTCCAGATGCACGCCGACCAGGGACTCTGGGGATGTCTGTTTTCCTGTTGCCATGACAACCAGTCACACTGAATGTCACAGAGAGTGACTTGATTCCTGCTGGGAGGCAGAGAAAAGCGTGCCACCTGGAGGAAGAAGGGGTTCCTGGAGAGGGTGGAGAAGTGCGGAGCCGGAGAAGGGACCAACAGGGGAATTCTGAAAACGGAGTTCACGCCCTGTGCCTTCAGGCTCCAACTCTGCCACACAACGGGGTCCTGAGAAAGGGCTCAGGGCATCCCCCTGGTGCCCCCCCCCCCCACCAAAGGCTTCCAGGGTGTGCCTTAGGCAAAGGGCATTCAGCAGGCATTTCCTGAACCCTGGTCTAGCCTTGCAGCCGGGTGGGTCTGTAGCAGTGAGTCAAATGCATCAGGTTCCTGCCCTGCCCTCGGGGAGGTGATGCTCTTGAATGACCCCTGGCTTAGTGCACTGCAGGGGCCAGAAATTAATAGTGCCTCTGTATATAACGTGGAGATAAGACCAAAAGAAATACAAAATAATAAAGTGGGCTTAGTGGGAGGGATAGAGAGGGAGAATTAAGCGTTTCTTATGAGAACAGGAAGGTAATTTTGAACAAGTGACACATGAACAAGGACCCGAAGGGAATCAGAGCCTTAGCCGTATGGCTATGTGGTGTGGCGGGGTGGCAGGAAGAGCATCCTAGCAGAGGGACCAGCCTGTGCCAAGACCCTGAGGCAGGAAAGGCCCCTGTGGCTGAAGGGCACTGAGCATGCCTGGGTTGGGAATTGTAAATGGTGAAATCAAAGCTGACTTTTGCTGGGAGGTGCCGATCCTGGAGGGCCTTGTGCTTTGAGTGAACGGGATCTGTGAGGGAGTTTCCCTCAGAAGGAAGACGTGATCTGACTGATCCGTGAACAGGGGCTCCCTGGCCACTGTGCAGAGACGAGAGGACAGGGCAGCAAGGATGGAAGCAGAAGGGGCAGGAGACCAGCGGCGCGATGGTGCGGACTGGATGGGGCAGTAGCACTGAGTGATGAGAACTGGCCCGATTCTGCACGCATTTCAAAAGAAGAGCTGTTTAAAGGGTAGCATAAATAATTCGAGCTTGAGCAAATGAATAAGTGAGTCTGAGCTGTCTTTTCTGGAAGAGTGGCAGAGCTCACCCAACCTTCCTTGGAAAAGAAGTCATCAGGGGTCCAGAAACTTTTCCACCCAGAGCAAGGCTGTACTTTCCTTGGGCTGGAGGCTTCCTAGGTACAAATCGCCCCTCTCCCTTCCCCCACCGTGGTTTGTGATGCTGAGAGGAGCAGTCCTGAGTTCAATCCTGCATTGCAACACAACCCACCACGTGGCCTCAGCTGCATGCCCTTCCCTCAGCCTCCTTCCTCACCACGTGCTGCTTCTCACCAGCCAGCTATAGTCTAGGAACACTGACTCTCAAGTCTGGGCAGCTCTGAGCCCTAGACCTGATGGCCCGCAGCACCTCGGTACCCCCAAGTGAGAATCTTCAGTTATTAGGAAACCTTGCCCAAGCTCTAGAGCAGGGACATCGCTCTTGTCCACGTCCACCTCCTTATCAGTGAACCTCGCCGTGCCCCTTCCTTTCCTTCTCTGCTAGCTTATGTCCTGTCCAAACTTCAGCTCTGTGTATATTGGGGTGGGGCTCCCAGGGGATCTGGAGAAAGATCTTTCCCTCTACCCTTCACTGCTGTCTGTTCCCTGTGCCCCAAAGCAGCTCTGTCCTTCATGGTCCCAGCATCCTCCACTCTTGGACCTAATCCCATGCACATTGGAGTTTCATTCATGATTTCAAACTTTTTTTTCAAAGCAAATTTATATTCATGATCTTTTGACCCTCTCCATACCCCTGCAAGGCAAACAGGGCAGATATCATGGGTCCCACTTCACAGATAAAGATTCTGTTCAGGCGCTTCTGTTTCTTCCTCTATGAAACAAGTGGGTTCATCAAGATGATCCTTCTTGTGCTTTCATCTCTCACTTCTTAAGACTCTGACATGCACACATATAGGAGAGACCCCTCCTACACACACACAAGCACCTCCCCCGCCCCCGTCCACACACACACATAAACACACACTGGAGCAGATGGACACATATACACACAGGCGTGTACGCATACCCTCACATAATCCAAAGACTGCTGTTTCTTTTTGAGTACCCTCTAGATAGACTTAGCCTTTCAGACAAAGCACTCAAGGGCCTTCAATTAGATAATTTCCAAAATTGCTGAACTATGTTCTCCAGATTCTGACATTTCATCCTGTCTTGGCCTGGAGCACCCAGGCTGTTCCCTCTCTCACTCTGGCATCCATCAAATGCTGAAATTTCAGCATCTGTAATAGGCTCTAAGCATACAAGGAGAAATGAGATGGAAAGTCCCTGAGCCAGCTGGGAAGGGGAAAAGGGAACAGAAAACTGATGGAAAATTGTCTGCCTGTTTCTTTTTCCTGAGAGGGGCAGATTTTAAATTCCCTTTTGATGCCAACCCTTGAATGACCATATCTGTTTTTATCCCGGAGATATTCTTTGAGAAACATATTTCACCTGCATCCACACATATTGGGAAAATACTGGATGGAACTCTTGAAGATTCAGGAAGATGCTCAAGCTGCATCCTTGACCAGAGAAGAGGGAGGAACCTGCAAACCACTCTACGTTGTCAACCAGCCCTGATGGAGGTCAGGCCAGTGGAAATGGTTCAGCACCACTGGTCAGGGATCTGTAGCCCACAGGGTAGAGCAATGAGCAAATCAAGGCAAACAGGGCAGATATCATGGGTCCCACTTCACAGATAAAGATTCTGTTCAGGCGCTTCTGTTTCTTCCTCTATGAAACAAGTGGGTTCATCAAGATGATCCTTCTTGTGCTTTCATCTCTCACTTCTTAAGACTCTGACATGCACACATATAGGAGAGACCCCTCCTACACACACACAAGCACCTCCCCCGCCCCCGTCCACACACACACATAAACACACACTGGAGCAGATGGACACATATACACACAGGCGTGTACACATACCCTCACATAATCCAAAGACTGCTGTTTCTTTTTGAGTACCCTCTAGATAGACTTAGCCTTTCAGACAAAGCACTCAAGGGCCTTCAATTAGATAATTTCCAAAATTGCTGAACTATGTTCTCCAGATTCTGACATTTCATCCTGTCTTGGCCTGGAGGCACCCAGGCTGTTCCCTCTCTCACTCTGGCATCCATCAAATGCTGAAATTTCAGCATCTGTAATAGGCTCTAAGCATACAAGGAGAAATGAGATGGAAAGTCCCTGAGCCAGCTGGGAAGGGGAAAAGGGAACAGAAAACTGATGGAAAATTGTCTGCCTGTTTCTTTTTCCTGAGAGGGGCAGATTTTAAATTCCCTTTTGATGCCAACCCTTGAATGACCATATCTGTTTTTATCCCGGAGATATTCTTTGAGAAACATATTTCACCTGCATCCACACATATTGGGAAAATACTGGATGGAACTCTTGAAGATTCAGGAAGATGCTCAAGCTGCATCCTTGACCAGAGAAGAGGGAGGAACCTGCAAACCACTCTACGTTGTCAACCAGCCCTGATGGAGGTCAGGCCAGTGGAAATGGTTCAGCACCACTGGTCAGGGATCTGTAGCCCACAGGGTAGAGCAATGAGCAAACAGAGGGAAACAAGCCAAAGGTCCAATCAATGAAATGAGAGAGTTAGGATGGCTCAATGGGACAAGTCCCCAGCACAAGAAGAACAAATCTATCAACAGGCAATCTGGATAAAATCGCCAAAGGCCTGCCCTGGAACTCGAAATGCCATTAATAGTCATTCCTCTTCTTTTAAGATCTATGGAGGCTTCTATTGAAATGAAAAATGGTCCCCAGGTGGAGGGGCACAGTTGGATGCCATGGTTTCTTCTTTGTATCCTTTCAGAATGGATTTCTTAATCAAATTTTTTTAAAGCTACATCACAGGATCTTGAGTTAATGGGACTCAGGCTAGATACATTTAGACAAAGGAAAAGCTGTGGATGAAGAGCATTTGGAAGGCAATTCGCCCGAATTGAATTTTGAAGAAGAAAAGGAAAGAGGGGAAGATCAAGGAAAGAAAACCAGAGGTGATGAGTAGCATTTAGAAAGAGGTGAGCCAGGAGCCCATCCCCGTGACCTGTAATAGATCGGACTATTGCAATTCCAGCAACAAAAGAGTACTTTGTATATATACAAACCTTGTGGTTTGTGAAACGTGCTCACACTCATTATCCCACATGATTCTTACAGAAACAAGACTTAAGTCATGTGTGTAGAAGTGAGAAGGTTTTCCAGGTGGCCCAGTGGTAAAGAATCCACCTGTCAGTGCAGGAGATGTAAGCTGGATCCCAGGGAAGGCAAGATCCCCTGGAGTAGGAAATAGCAACCCACTCTAGTATTCTTGCTGGGAAATCCCATGGACAGAGGAGCCTGATGGGCTACAGTCCATGGGGTCATGAAGAGTTGGACACGACTTAGTGACATGCATGCCTGTAGAACTGAGAAGCCGATTTTACCTAGCAGAAACATGTCACCCACACAGGGGCCAGGGCACTTATCTCGCATATGCTCAGAATACTTTTAGATCCAACACTGTTGATAGATTTTAGTGTATGAGCTGACAGCCTTTAGAGTCTCTAGGAGAAAAAGACTTGGAGTCCACAGCAAGTAAAAACACTGGCTGGCTGTCAAGTCATTTCTTCTAGCCAACCATCTTGCTTCTGTCCCTGCAGCAGCCTCTGCAACTGTGAGATGTCCTCGGGGAATTTAGTGATAACAAAGATGCATGTGACCTGGTTTTCTGGGTCAGGCACAGTCCTCAGGTACCTCTGGGAAGGCTCCAGGATGACAGAAGAGGCTGGCTTCGCTGGCAGCCTTGCCATTAAGCCTTTGGCCATGTTCATCTGATCCTTTAACCTGTAGTGAGATCACTCATTCATTCGACAGAGATCTTAGAGCACAGAGGATGACCAAGACAGACCAGCAGTCCTGGGTCTTTTTGAGAGCCTGTCGTTCCTGGGCAGGAGGACTTTTTGTAAGTTGCGGTACCTCTCTGGGCTTTATTTTTCTCATCTGTCAAATGGAGCCATGGCACCTGTCCTGGCCCCACGCAGGGCTGTTGTGTGAATCCATTGAGACCAGGGATATGAACAGCTTTCAAGAGTCCAAGGTAGACTATGAGGATAAAAGATGCCTGGGGACCAGGAATCTGATATAGATGGAGGGGAGAAGACAAAGGGGGGAGGAAGGAGTAGAGGAAGGAGAGGAGAGAAGCAGGTTTAAAAAAAAAAAGAGAATGTGAGAGAGAGAAAACAGGGGAGAGGAAGAAGACAAAGTACTGGGTTAGCCAAAATATTTGTTTGGGGCAACGAATAGAAGAGAGTAAGGAAGAGAAGAAAGGGAGGTGGGGGGGAGGAAGAGAAAGAAGCAGAAGGAATAGTGCTCCTTTATATCTGCTTCCTGGGCATCAGGTGGGCCCTAATTGCTTGACACAGACACTGCAGGGTCTTTATATTAGAAGCAACAACTGCTGGAGGCTGATGCTTTAATGAGTGCCAGCAAAGTGGGATGGTAAAAAGAAACAACAGACATCACGCCATTCGAGCCCCCACCTCCTTACCTCCCCTCCCCTGCTGCTTCAAAGTGGTTTTGTTTCCTCTGTGCAGCTTCCAGAGCTTAAAAAGAATTTGTGCATTCAATTAATCCCCTCTTTAATTCTCTACCATTACTTTCCTGGAAGTTTAAACAAGAAAAACTGTGTTCTAAGTGTGAACCTGCACTGAGCAAACAAATCGGGTCACAGAGTCATTGCTTGCCTTTGGGTTCATGATTAGGAAAAAAAAAAAGAGAGAGAGAGAGAGAGAAAGGAAGGAAGAAATGGAGGGAGGGAGAGAAGGAGGGAGGGAGGGCAGAAGGAAAGAAGGAAGGAAGAAAGAGAAATACCCCTAAAGTCTACCCCAAAGGCACGCAAGCCTCACGGTTGGCTAGAGCAGAAAAGCTCAGAGTTCCAAGATTTGGCACTTGAGTCTAAATTTAGAACCGATTTGTAGACAAGTTGGAGGGAGTTCAGAGAAAAGCCACAAAACAATTAGAGGAATGCAGCTTAATTGGCCCAGCTTGGCTGAGCAACTGCTAGGCAGGGAGCATTACAGTCTATAGCCAGAGGAAGCAACAACCACGTCAGCGAGGGGGGTGGAACTGTTTAGCTTGTCACAGAAGGGGATCCAGAAAAGAAATGGAGCCCAGAGAAGGCAGGACACGGTTCGGCCTGGCCTGGCATCCCACTAAGAGACTTCTTGGGTCTCTCTGACCATGTGGCTAATCCTCTTCATGGGCTGTTACTCCCCGCCAATACCACCTACAGCAATGCATCAGCAGCGTGTCCCATTGAATCTTCACAGCTACCCTGCAAGGCAGGTGTGTTTATTGCATTTCTGCAGATGGAGAAACAAGCTCAGGGATGCTATGTAACTTGCCCAAGATCTCTCAGCAGTAAAATAAAGATTTAAATCTAGGTCTGATTGGTTTTTAAGGTCAAACTCCTTCCTGAGACACGGGATCACCTCCTGGGAGCTGGGATGGAAAACAAAGAGACAGGGATAGGACCTATGGCTGAGGCTCCCAGGGCTGCTCAACTGGCCACAGGCAGTGGTGGGAAACAGAGATGCCAGACTCACTAAGGGGCAGACTGTGCTGTGCGCAGACAGCCTGAGCTCCCATCCACTGACCCCTTGTCTCCTGAGGACCCCTCTCCTCTCCACTATCTTGCTAACCCCTTCCCACTTACTATGGGCTTTATAACCCAGTGAGGCCCCAGTTGGGTGTAGCAAAACGAGTACTGGACTTCAGGTCAGACAGTATGATTTTTAATTTTATCTTTAAAAACAATTATCTGGCCTTAGGCAAATTACTTAATTTCTCTGGGCCTGAGCCTAAGAACCACTTAAACAGAGATCAAACCTGTTTTATCAGATTGCTATAGGAGCATAAGTGTGCTTTGCAAACTGCAAAGTGCTGAATGCAGGAGGAAGGTATTAGTAACAGTCATGTAAATTGCACTCTAACTTACAGCAGACCCTGGCTCTAGGTTTCTCTTATTTTGGGCCTCCACCTGCACACCCATTTCCAAATTCACACATGCCACTGCTGTAAAATGGGGCTGGTCTGACATGAGAGCTGACCCAAAGAAGGCTCTGGAAGCAAGCAGCTGGTGAACATCAAGGTTCAGACTGAGTCAAGTGCCTGCCTGGGGGCACGGAGAAGATGACCTGCATCAACATCCAGCACTATGAATATATAGCTGATGGCCAATGGCGGCCTGGAATCCAGAGACACGTGGGACGGATCATGGAAACCCTGTAGGGAAAAAGTGATCTGAAATCTAGCAATATAAGGTTTCTTGCATCTGAGGCAAAGCAGGATCTTCCTGATGGGGTGAGAGCCCAGAGATGGGCGCTGGGACTTGGCAGAGGTAGAGATGGGAATGAGTCTAAAATAACAGCTCCAGGTGCTTCTTGGTCCTGATTGTTGGGGCATCAGCAGGCTCAGGAGATGGGCTTTCTTGAGGCTGCGGTCCTGCTGATGACGAGAAACCATGCAATCTATGACAAGCACATATAGCAGGCAGGGAGGTGAGGTGGGAAAAGGCCAGATGGTGATGCAAGCGTACCGGGAGGAGTTCTGCCTCCCGTTACCGATGTCCTGAAGCTCAGTCCTTATTTTCAGGTTCTGTCTTCTGAACACCTTATGAGTACCTACTGTGTGCCAGGTTCTGGTTATAAGCACTTCACATGCTTAACTATCTTGCTCCTCAAAGCAGTCCTCTGGGGAAATGTCATTATTATTCCTTATTATTTGTATTCCCAAGGGGCCCCGAGAGGAGCCTACCCATATGGCAAAGCTGAGATCCAAACTATGCTTTGTAGCTCGGGAGCCCTACGCTTACCCACTGCTCTCTGCAGCCTTTTAATCAGAGCCTGAAATAGATGGTTTCTGAGGTTCTTCACAAAAATCACAGAAAATCAATGATGGGCCAGACCTTGAAGATACTATATAACATGATCTGCCCATTTTACCAATGAGGAGACCACAGAGACAATCAGGTGCCCAGCAGTGAGCAGGCATCCAGCCCCCAAACACAATCACTGTATAACTCAAAGCCGTCAGAAAGAGGAAAATTCTTTTATCGGTCGGATGATCCACTGACATCACAGCGGGGCTAGCACACACAGTTGGGGCATCATCAGTGGATGTTTTTGATATTATCAAAACCCTCTGTCTGTCTTTGTCTCAAGACCTTTGAGTATCCTGGCCATAAAAGCTGAGCAGTGATTCTTGACTTTGGTGGTTCACAGATGCCTTGGGGAATCTGATGGAGGAGATGGATCATTTTGAAAAAAAGAATATATGCATTTCATTTTGTGGGGATGGGATTACGCGAGCCCTCTCAAGCTCTTCTGTGAATCTCGAGGGGTCTGTGAGCCACAAGTTATAAAACTCCTGCTATAGGTGACGAAAAAACCTGAGCATAATAGTTGCATCTGAGTCTGTCCCTTGAGTTTCTTCAGTCTATTCTTTCCAGTCTACCCTCTTCCTTCTTCTGCTTGGTCTGAGTTAGAAAGCCTCTGCTCCTAGCGTCATTGTATCTACAGCCATCCCATCGAAACGGAAGTTCCACGAGGACAGGGACCATCTAGGCGATGGGTGCGATCATTGTTCCCCATGCCCAACAGGTGTCCAAGGCTCAAAGCCACATCTGTGGGCTGATTATCGAGTGATCGCACTGAAGAAAGAGAATACAAAGCTTTGCACCTTCCCTCAAGTTATCCCTGTTTTTGGTTGTTCTTTCCTGAATATAGGGCCAGAGCCAGGTATGACCAATGACCTGGCTTATAGCTCAGGTCCCTAGGAAACAGAACTTGAAATGAGGATTCTTGTGTGAAGGTTTATGAAAGGTGTGCGTTCAGATGTGCTTACAGATTTGTAAGGGTGGAGGGAAGCCAGATATAGCAAGGGGAGAAACCAGGCAAAGCTTCATCCCAAGGATATGTCTGTGTATCAGTAGTAAGGGGACCAGGCTTTTGAATCCCTCTATCAGTCAAAGGATGACACCAGATATATTTCCTGGCAAGGTGGCTCTACTGAAGTCAGCAGAGGGAAGTTCTCAGACTAAAGGTGCAATTGTGGGCTGTTATGACCAATACTTTCAGTAGCTGGGGGCTGAGGACATGGGCTATGGACAGTGTCTGTTACATAATGTGACCTCCAACTTGAATCAGTTGAAGGCAGCTGCCTAGAGCAGGGGTCCCAAACTTCCAGAATCTAATGCCTGATGATCTGAGGTGGAACTGATGTAATAACATTAGAAATAAAGTGCACAATAAATGTAATGCACTCAAACCATCCCCAAACCCCAACCCCCACCCCTGGGTCCGTGGAAAAGCTGTCTTCCACGAAGTCAGTCCCTGGTGCCAAAAAGGCTGGGGACCACTGTTCTAGGGCATTGCACTGAGACCAGGCTCTGGCCTGGCCTAAAAGCTCCATGATGGATTAGTCATGCCTGCCAGGGCTAAGGAGGGGCAGTACAGATGATGTCTCTTTGCCATTCTGAGCCTAAGGGGAAACCCATGCTGCTGCTAAGTCGCTTCAGTCATGTCCAACTCTGTGCGACCCCATAGAGGGCAGCCCATTAGACTCCCCCGTCCCTGGGATTCTCCAGGCAAGAACACTGGAGTGGGTTGCCATTTCCTTCTCCAATGCATGAAAGTGAAAAGTGAAAGTGAAGTCGCTCAGTCATGTCCGACTCTTCATGACCCCATGGACTGCAGCCCACCAGGCTCCTCCATCCATGGGATTTTCCAGGCAAGAGTACTGGGGTGGGTTGCCATTGCCTTCTCCGAAGGGGAAACCATAGAGCTGTGTTTATTATCAGAGGTCTAGTACTCTTGGCTGGAAAGCCTCATGGACGGAGAAGCCTGTAGGCTGCAGTCCATGGGGTCACAAAGAGTCGGGCACGGCTGAGCAACTTCACTTTCATTTTTCACTTTTTCCCTGGGATTCTCCAGGCAAGAACACTGGAGTGGGTTGCCATTTCCTTCTCCAATGCATGAAAGTGAAAAGTGAAAGTGAAGTCGCTCAGTCATGTCCGACTCTTCATGACCCCATGGACTGCAGCCCACCAGGCTCCTCCATCCATGGGATTTTCCAGGCAAGAGTACTGGGGTGGGTTGCCATTGCCTTCTCCGAAGGGGAAACCATAGAGCTGTGTTTATTATCAGAGGTCTAGTACTCTTGGCTGGAAAGCCTCATGGACGGAGAAGCCTGTAGGCTGCAGTCCATGGGGTCACAAAGAGTCGGGCACGGCTGAGCAACTTCACTTTCATTTTTCACTTTCATGCATTGGAGAAGGAAATGGCAACCCACTCCAGTGTTCTTGCCTGGAGAATCCCAAGGATGGTGGAGCCTGGTGGGCTGCCGTCTATGGGGTCGCACAGAGTCAGACACGACTGAAGCGACTTAGCAGCAGCAGCAGCAGCAGAGTAGTTCAGGAGCTCTGGGGCAATTTTATGTGTCATACAATTTAGAATCTTATCATACACTGTGTCAGATAGGTGCCTCTGTTTTCATTGACTCCAGTTGAAAACCAGACAGGCTGGCAGTCACTGACAGCTTGCCCAGACTAAAGCAAAGGAATTACTTAAATGGACAGCCTTTAGCAGGGGAAGGCGGTCACACAGAGCCCCGACCAGCAGTATATAATTGGAACTGAGGTGTCAGAAGAAAATATGTACTGAGCATTTGAAGACCTTAGAATAAATGCAGTGACTGGGCTGAAGGCTAAGACCCCACCTCTTAGGCTTCCATCCCCCCACAGGGCCTTGGAAAGTGCTCAGCACACAGCTGTTTGAAATCAAACAAACCATACCTGGGGGCAGGGGGTCTGATGGGATTAATTCTTTGAGGAAGGAGGCTGCTGCTCTGGAATTTCTAGACAGATTCCCCTAGACAGATCAGTCAGCCCTACCCGTGAGAAAAGCAGCCAGGCTTCCTTTGTATTTCTCAGGGTGGGGCGGGGGGATTTCCACTCCTCTCTGTTATTATCACAGATGTTGCTGTCAGGAAGGACTGGGGGGTAGTATAGAGACACCGTAATTTAAGGTGTCATATTTGGGCTTTGTCTCCATGGGCCTGGCAGACCTGGCTGGGAATGAAGGAATTTTGTTGTTCACCAGATGCAGGACTAGTTGAGGGGCAGTGGAGACCACCCCTCAGGTTCCCTCAGGCCAGGGGAGGCCAGTGGGAGGCCCGCAAGTATTCTAACAAAGACAGCAATGACAGCAATAGTAACAAGCATGAACAGAAACATCTGTACCACTGCTTTATAGGTTTTAAAGGCACTTTCGAGTGGATGGTATGAACCATCCTTTCCCCCCCCACACATACATTTTTAACATACCAAATTGGCTAAGATTTTTTTTTATTTTACATTGGAATATCGGTGATAACAACATTGTTAGTTTCAGTTGTATAGTAAAATGCTTCGGTTATACAGATACATGTATCTGTTCTTTTTCGGGTTCTTTCAAACACAGTGAGGTAGGCAGAGGAATACTTACCAGCCTTTGGAAAGACCTAGGATGTTCTGGGCTGGGGAAGGAGACGGAAAAAGGGTGCATACGTAAAGGGTACCACAGCATCACTCTGCTGCTGCTGCTGCTGCTGCTGCTAAGTCACTTCAGTCGTGTCCGACTCTGTGCGACCCCATAGATGGCAGCCCACCAGGCTCCCTCATCACTCTTCTAGGGGAGCCAGGAATCCATCCATGTGATTGTCACCTTGGTGGGACACACAGCATTGTCCTTGAGAGAAGGGCAGTTCAGTTCAGTTGCTCAGTCTTGTCTGACTCTTTGCAACCCCATGAATCGCAGAACACCAGGCCTCCCTGTCCATCACCAACTCTCGGAGTTCACTCAGACTCATGTCCATCGAGTCCGTGATGCCATCCAGCCATCTCATCCTCTATCGTCCCCTTCTCCTCCTGCCCCCAATCCCTCCCAGCATCAGAGTCTTTTCCAATGAGTCAACTCTTCGCATGAGGTGGTCAAAGTACTGGAGTTTCAGCTTTAGCATCATTCCCTCCAAAGAAATCCCAGGGCTGATCTCCTTCAGAATGGACTGGTTGGATCTCCTTGCAGTCCAAGGGACTCTCAAGAGTCTTCTCCAACACCACAGTTCAAAAGCATCAATTCTTCGGTGCTCAGCCTTCTTCACAGTCCAACTCTCACATCCATACATGACCACAGGAAAAACCATAGCCTTGGCTAGACGGACCTTAGTCGGCAAAGTAATGTCTTTGCTTTTGAATATACTATCTAGGTTGGTCATAACTTTTCTTCCAAGGAGTAAGTGTCTTTTAATTTCATGGCTGCAGTCACCATCTGCAGTGATTTTGGAGCCCCCCAAAATA
>SJYC01061479.1:0-10109 GCA_006408675.1 Madoqua kirkii
TGACCACAAGAAAAACCATAGCCTTGGCTAGACGGACCTTAGTCGGCGAAGTAATGTCTCTGCTTTTGAATATGCTATCTAGATTGGTCATAACTTTTCTTCCAAGCAGTAAGCGTCTTTTAATTTCATGGCTGCAATCACCATCTGCAATGATTTTGGAGCCCCCCAAAATTAAGTCTGACAATGTTTCCACTTACTTTCTGCCATAAGGGTGGTGTCATCTGCATATCTGAGGTTATTGATATTTCTCCTGGCAATCTGGATTCCAGCTTGTGCTTCCTCAAGCCCAGCGTTTCTCATGATGTACTCTACATATAAGTTAAATAAGAAGGGTAACAATATACAGCCTTGACATACTCCTTTTCTTATTTGGAACCAGTCTGTTGTTCCATGTCCAGTTCTAACTGTTGCTTCCTGACCTGCATATAGGTTTCTCAAGAGGCAGGTCAGGTGGCCTGGTATTCCAGTCTCTTTCAGAATTTTCCACAGTTTACTGTTACTTGTAACTGAAAGGCAATCCTAATTATTTTGAGTAGTCCTTACTCACAATGAATTTTACTTCAGTTCTGTGATCCTGGAAAAGAATAGAGGTATGAAACACTCACTCTCTTTGTGTTCCAGAATACAGCTTACCATGAAAAAGCCACCTTTCTCCCCATGATTTAGATGAGACACGCACACACACACACACACACATCTTAGTCACCTATCACAAGGCCAGGCACATCACCTCTAAATTTCCTTTCATTGTCCCATAAATGATCACCGAAACAGTTTACTCCAATGATCAATCAGAACAAAATGCTTGATAACCAAACTGGTTAAACATATTTCCTTTCTTAAGGTCCCTAAACTTGATGGAGCCTTAGCCTGAGCAGCGTCTAGATGCTTCTAAAAATAAACTGGTTTCAGGCAACAACAATATCTTTTCTATTCTCCAGTCAGGCCACCTTCATATCACTTCCCCATACACGACTTCAGTTTTGTTGACTCTTGTCTGTAAAAAATACCTTTCTGCCTCACTCCTGAGACACCCACAGATTTTATGGTCAAAGTATTCTGTCTCAATGGACATGAATTTGAGCAAGTTCCAGGAGATGGTGAAGAACAGGGAAGCCTGGCATGCTGCAGTCCATGGGGTCACAAAGAGTCAGACATGACTGAGTGACTGAACAGCAACAATTCTACTTAGTATAATAACCCCCTCAACCCTTGGTAATAATCCTTTGAATGAAAGTCTTTCCTTATTAGGTCCAGGTTTGTTTTTTATTTGATATTACACTAAGGTACTGTTAAAAACTTCATATATAACTACTCTAAATATTAACATACTTGGTGAAATACTACTGACAATTGTACAGTTACTTGTCCTAAAGCAGAATAAACTCTGTAAGAGCCAATGCATTTACATATGACAAATATCCAAATACCATAGCGTTTGCATATGACATTTGCAATTCCCACATGACAGTAATTCCTACAGAGGAGTAATCCCTACTGCTCCTATACCCTGCCACTTGACCTGGAGAAAGTCATCTCTCATTTGCTGCAATTTTGGTATTTATCTGCATTTATATTGCTAATTATAAGACAGCCCTGATGAATCACATCTTTCTAATCCTGTCAGTACTCATCAAGTGTGCACTGAATTTTCTTTGCCTTTAATAGAAGCGTTCATTTCCATTCCTCAGGTCTCAGGAAGTCTCATCAATGCACTACTTTGGAAGATTTCCAACACTAGCCCTCTGAGGCTAGAGTAACAGACTCAGAATGTATGAAAAGCAAACATTACGGTCAGGTACACACTTCCCAGTTGCAGCTACAGCTTTGACACTTGCAATTAGGAGTGATCAAGGAAATTGCAGGTGTCAAGGCTGTAGCTGCAACTGGGAAGTATGTACCGTGACCGTAAGAAGAGAGACAGGGGACTAAATCTGATTCAGTACTTGATATCTCTTCAAAAACACACAGCAAGTTTAACACTGAAGGACTATAGAGAGCTGGCTAAGATAACACTAATAGCAAATGCTTATTGAGTACTTTCTAAATACCAGGGCCTGGGCTGAGTGCTTTACAGGGGCTACCCTACTGAATCTGCACAATGAAAACACGAGATGTGGACCATTAGTAAACCCACTTAAGGACACATAATTGAGGTTTAAGGAAGTTCTGAGAAATTCCTAGAAAAGTTAATTCTGTAGACACAGGAAGTAGTTTGGTGTTTGTCTGAGACTGGGAATGAGAACAAAAAGAGATTACAAATGAGCAAGACATTTATTTGGAGGTTACACAAGTGTTCCAAAGTTAGAGTGTGGTGAATGTTGCATAACTCCATAAATTTACTAAAAAACATTGAATTGCACATTTTAAATTAATGTATTTTACGGTAGTTAATAAATCACCAAAGCTTTTAATTATATATATATATATATATATATATATATATATGTTATGAAAGTTACCCAAGTTTCTTAACACACTTGACTTGTAGTTCATTAGTTACAACAGAACTTGGACCTGAAACCAGTGATGTGACAGTAGAGTTCAAAGTTTATTATCCTCCATCCAAAAGTCACTGACTTCTCCCAAAATATTATTAGATAAATATTAGGTTGGGACAAAAGTAATTGGTGCTTTGTGTTGTTGAAATTTTCCCTTTGATATTGGAACACATTCTTATATAAATGTGGTTATATTATACATCATTTTAATGTGCATTTCTTGCTTTATGTTATTTGATAATGACTTATTACTTGCTGTTTGTTTTATATTTAGTTTAGACTAGCAAAATGATGTTAGACCAAAAACAAATTAGAGTAATTTTCTTATTCAAGTTCAAAATGGGTCATAAAGCATTGGAGACAACTCACAATATTAACAAAGCATTTGGCCTAGGAACTACTAATGAATGTACAGTGCAGTGGTGTTTCAAGAAGTTTTGAAAAGGAGACAAGAGCCTTGAAGATGAGGAGTGCAATGACTGGCCACCAGAAGTTGACAGCGATCAGCTGGGAGAATCATCGAAGCTGATCCTCTTACAACTGCACAAGAGGTTGCCCAAGAACTCAGTGCTGACTGCTTATGATCATTCAGCATTTGACACAAATTGGACAGTGAGAAAGCTTGGTGCTTCAGGAGCTAATCACAGAAAAATTGTCATTTTAGAGTCATTTTCTCTAATTCTATGCAGCAACAATGAACTATTTCTCAATTAGATTGTGACATATAATGAAAAGTGGGCTTTATAGGGCAACCAGCAATAACTAACTCAGTGGTTGAAATGAGAACAAGCATTTTCCAAAGCCAAATTTGCACCAAAAAAAGGTCATGGTCACTGTTTGGAGGTCTCCTGCCCATCTGATTCACTGTAGCTTTCTGAATTCTGGAAAAAAACACTGCATCTGAGAAGTATGCTCAGAAATAGATCAGATGCACCAAAAACTTCAATGCCTGCAGCTGGCATTTGTTTACAGAAAGGGTCTAATTCTTCTCCATGACAACTCTTGACTGTATGTCACACAACCAATGCTTCAAAAGTTGAATGAATTTATCTATGAAGTTTTGCCTCATCTGCCATATTCATCTGACCTCTTGCCAACCAACTACAACTTTTTCAAGCATCTTTTTGTAGAGAAAATGCTTTCACAACCAGCGAGAGAAGGAAAATGCTTTCTAGAGTTCTTTAAAACCTGAAGCTTGGATTTTTATGCTATAGGAATAAACAAACATTTCTTATTGGCAAAAATGTGTTGATTGTAATGATTCTTGTTTTGATTAATAAAGATGTGTTTGAACCTAGTTATAAAGATTTAGAATACATGATCTGAAGCCACAACTATGTTTGTGCCAACCTAATAATAATCCATTGAGTTACACACAGTTATAGCAAGAGTAATTTATATTTTATCATTCCAACTATAACTCACTTTAGTGAAAGAGGTGTTATAATTTTTTTCCCACCAAGGAAAGGGTAAACTAAACCTGTAATGGATATACTGGGACATACATCACCCTACCTACAGCTTGCAGACAAAGGCTATTTAATTAATTAAGTGCTTCAAAACATATCTTCTCATTAGATCTCTGGACAAATTTGGAAGAGCAAGATTTATCTCCAGTGTACAGATGGGGAAGCTGAGACTCAGCGAGGGTTTTAGGTTCATAAATCTTAAAACCATAGAACAGTTAAGCATCCAAACTATGCTTTAGACCAGAGGTTATTAAATCTGTCATGCTGGTTATTTTTAAACAGTCCACAAGCTAAGAATGTTTTCTATATTTCTATATGTCAATACAAAATAACTTCCATTTTTCCTCATAGCCTATAAAGCCCAAAAGACCCGGGTTCAATCCCTCTGTCAGGGAGATCCCCTGGAAAAGAAAATGGCAACACACTCCAGTGTTCTTGCCTGGAGAATCCCATGGACAGAGGAGCCTGGTGGGCTACAGTCCACTGGGTCACAAAGAATCAGACACGATGGAGCAACTTCACTTTTACTTTACAGGAAAAAAAGTTGGCAATCTCTGCTTTAGACCATTGCCACCATAACTTAAAACATATAACCTGTGAATTACTAGTCACATTGCATTTCCACATGTAAGAAAAGAATCTTTGTGGCATAAGTTCTAAATATATTATATTGTGTTTTGAATCACATGGGGCTTTATGATTTAAGTTCAAACCACTCTTCAAACTATATCTGTCAATCTCTAGAACACCAGAGAGAATAAATATCAGAAAAAATTAAATATATTATAGACAAACTCAGAAAACCGAAAAGAAAAAGGAAATCTTCAAAGAAACTAGAGAGGGGAGGGTGGGGAGCACTTTATCAATAGAGGAATACAGATGAGTATTATAGCAGACATCCCATCAGGAACCACCCTGCTTAAACAGTGTGGGGTGAAGTATAGAATGTTTTGAAAGAAATAAGCCTCTGACCTAGAACTCTATATCCAATGAAACTGTCCTGCAAAAGTGAAGAAATAAAAACTGAGGGAGTCCAGCAGACTACTCTGGAAGAAATGTTAAAAGATATTTCTGAAGGAGAAAAAAGGTATAGGTTAGGAACTCAGTTCTGTGTAACATTGAAACTGCTTCTTGTCTTAAAGCTTCTGAAACACATGAGCTTTGTCTTATTCATCAGCTATCACCAGGGCTAAGGAAAACACAGGCAAAAAATAAATTCTGAAAGATGGCCAAATGGGTCATGAAGCAATATTTTGGAGTATTCTTCTCATGAAGGTATATTCAGAAAATCCAAAGGCAGCTATAGAAAGATATGCTTCCTACATTAAATGGTAGCTACTTTGTATTTGAATAAGATGCATATATTTATCTAGATGAGGTAGCTATGTTATATTTCTAAGCCTTTTCGTGTATTAGCAACATGTTAAAAGTCCCAGAGTAAAATTTAAAAGTTCCTATTCACATGGATTCTCCCTTTCTTACAAAAATATAACCATTTGCATGGTTTCCATGAAGAGTGAAATAGTTTTCCTAAATAGTGTCAGGGAGCGGTGAGCTTGTGAGGTAACGAAGTACTCACACTGAGAGTCTGTCAGAATTCTCTTCTGCCCGTAGGTGTTGACTCTGATGCTAAAGACCAGTTGGAAGACCAGGCAAGAATTGACTTCTACTTGCCATTGCCCTGGTTCAGCTCATGATTCACACAGGTATTGGTATGGTGTTAAGTCCAAGGATCTGGAATGTCCAAAACCTTCCTAAAAGTCACCGTGCCTGTCAAGGTTTTCCAAGGCCCAGTGACAGTAAAAGCTTTGGTTGATTAACAGCCACCTGGTGTGATCTTCATGCAAGGATGGGGTTAAAGACAGGGTGGCAGCACAGAGATACATATTTTTTTTATTAATTTTTTTAATTGAAGGGTAATTGCTTTACACAATTTTGCTGTTTTCTGTCAAATCTCAACATGAATCAGCCATAGCTATACATATATCCCCTCCCTTTTGAAACTCCCTTCCATCTCCCTCCCCACCCCACCCCTCTAGGATGCTGCAGAGCCCTTGTTTGAGTTTCCTGAGCTATACAGCAAATTCCTATCGGCTGTCTAGTTTACATATGGTAATGTAAGTTTCCACGTTACTCTCTCCATATCTCAACCCCTCCCTCCCCAGGTCCATAAGTCTGTTCTCTATGTCTGTTTCTCCATTGTTCCCCTGTAAATAAATTTTTCAGAACCATTTTTCTAGATTCCATATATATGTGTTAGAATACGGTATTTATCTTTCGTTTTCCGACCCACTTCACTCTGTATAACAGGTTTTAGGTTCATCCACGTCATTGGAACTGATTCAAATGTGTTCCTTTTTATGGCTGAGTAATATTCCATTGTGTATATGTACCACAACTTCTTTATCCATTCATCTGTTGATGGACATCTAGGTTGCTTCCATGTTCTAGCTATTGTAAATAGTGCTGCAATGAACAATGGGATACAAGTGCCTCTTTCAATTTTGGTTTCCTCAGGGTATATGCCTAAGAGTGGGATTGCTGGGTCATATGGTGGTTTTAATCTCAGTGTTTAAAGGAATCTCCAGACCTTCTTCCATAGTGGTTGTATCAATTTACATTCCCACCAACAGTGAAAGAGCATTCCCTTTTCTTCACACCCTCTCCAGCATTTATTATTTGTAGACTTTTTTTAATTTAATACTTTATTCTATTTTACAATACTGTATTGGTTTTGCCATACATTGACATGAATCACCCACAGGTGTACACGATCTCCCAATGCCGAAGCCCCCTCCCACCTTCCACCCCATTCTGACCGGTATGAAATGATATCTCATTGTAGTTTTGATTTGCATTTCTCTAATAATGAGTGATGTTGAGCATCTTTTCATGTGTTTGATATCCATCTGTATGTCTTCTTTGGATAAATGTCTGTTTAGGTCTTTTTCCCATTTTTTGATTGGGTTGTTTGTTTTACAGGCATTGAGTTGTATGAGCTCCTTGTATATTGTGGAAATTAATCTTTTGTCAGTTGTTTCATTTACTGTCATTTTCTCCCATCTTGAGGGCTGTCTTTTCACCTTACTTATAATTTCCATTGCTGTGCAAAAGCTTTTAAGCTTAATCAGATCCCACTTGTTTACTTTTGTTCTTATTTCCATTACTGTAGGAAGTAGGTCATAGAGGATCTTGCTTTCATTTATGTCATTGAGTGTTCTGTCTATGGTTTCTTCTAAGAGTTTATAGTTTCTATCTTACATTTAAGTCTTTAATCTATTTTGAGTTTATATTTGTGTATGGTGTTAGGAAGTCTTCTAATTTCATTCTTTTACATGTAGCTGTCCGGTTTTCCCAATACCATTTATTGAAGAGGCTGTCTGTCCCATTGTATATTCTTGTCTTCTTTGCCAAAAATAAGGTACCCATAGGTGTGTGGGTTTATTTCTGGGCTTTCCATCTAGTTCCATTGGTCTATATTTCTGTTTTTGTGCCAGTACCATAGTGTCTTGATGACTGTAGATTTGCAGAATAATCTGAAGTCAGGAAAATTGATTCCTCCAGCTCCATTCTTCTTTCTCAAGACGACTGCTTTGGCTATTCAAGATCTTTTGTGTTTCCATAAGAATTGTGTTTTTTTTTGTGTGTTCTAGTTCTGTGAAAGATGCCCTTGGTTATTTGATAGGCATCACATTAAATCTGTAGATTGCATTTGATAGTATTGCCATTTTCACAGTATTGATTCTTCCTACCAGCGAACATGGAATATCACTCCATCTGTTTATTTCATCTTTGATTTCTTTCATTAGTGTCTTATAGTTTTCTGTATATAGTTCTTTTGTCTCCTTAGGTAAGTTTATGCCTAGATATTTAATTCTTTTTATTGCAATGGTGAATGGATTGATTCCTTAATTTCTCTTTCTGATATTTCATTGTTAGCATATAGAAATGCAAGTGATTTCTGTGTATGGATTTTAGATCCTGCCACTTTGTGAAATTTATTGATTAGCTCTAGTAATTTTCTGATACTCTCTTTAGGATATTCTATGCACAATGTCATGTCTTCTGTAAACAGTGAGAACTTTACTTCTTCTTTTCCAGTCTAGATTCCTTTTACTTCTTTTTCTCCTCTGATTGCTATAGCTAGGACTTCCAGAACTATATTGAATAATAGTGGTGAAAGTGGACACCCTTGTTCTGTCCCTGATATTAGGGGGAATGCTTTCTGTTTTTCATCACTGAGAATAATATTTGCTTTAGGGCCTTTACTAAGTTGAGGTAGTTTCCTTCTATGCCCATTTTTTGAATAGTTTTAATCATAAATGGGTGCTGAATTTTGTCAAAGGCTTTTTCTGCATCTATTGAAATGATCATAGAGTTTTTATCTTTCAATTTGTTAACATGGTGTATCACATTGATTGATTTGCATATATTGAAGAATCCTTGCATTCCTGGAATAAACCCAACTTGATCATGCTGTATGAACTGTCTGATGTATTGTTGAATTCTGTTTGCTAAAATTTTGTTGAGGATTTTTGCCTCAATGTTCATCAGTGATAGTGGCTTGTAGTTCTCTTTTTCTGTGTTGTCTTTGTCTGGTTTTGGTATCAGGGTGATGGGGGCCTTGTAGAACGAATTTGGAAGCATTCTTTCCTCTGCAATTTTGTGAAAGACTTTTAGAAGGATAGGCACTAGCTCTTCTCTAAATGTTTGATAGAATTCTCCTCTGAAACCATCTGGTCCTGGGCTTTTGTTTTTGGGGAGATTCTTGATCACATCTTCAATTTCAGTGCTTGTAACTGGGCTGTTTATAATTTCTATTTCTTCTTGGTTCAGTCTTGAAAGATTGAATTTTTCTAAGAATTTGTCCATTTCTTCCAGGTTATCTATTTTATTGCCATATAGTTGTTCATAGTAGTCTCTTATAATCCTTTATATTTCAGCACTGTCTGCTGTAACCTCTCCTTTTTCATTTATAACTTTGTTAATTTGATTCTTCTCTCTTTTTTCCTTGATGAGTTTGGCTAAGGGTTTGTCAATTTTGTTTATCTTTTCAAAGAACCAACATCGATTTTATTAATCTTTACTATTTTTTCTTTCATTTCTTTTTCATTTATTTCTGCTTGGATCTTTATGCTTTCTTTCCTTCTACTAATTTGTGTGTGTGTGTGTTTTTTTTTTCCTTTTTCTTTTTCCAGTTGCTTTAGGTGTAATGCTGGTTGTCTATTTGATGTTTTTCTTGTTTCTTGAGGTAGGATTGTATTGCTATAAACTTCTCTCTTATGACTGCTTTTACTGCATCTCATAGGTTTTGAGTTGTGTTTTCATTGTCATTCGTTACTAGAAAATTTTTTATTTCCATTTTCATTTCTTCAGTAACCTGTTGGTTATTTAGAACATGTTGTTTAATCTCCATATGTTTGTATTTCTTACAATTTTTTTCTTCTAACTGATATCTAGTCTCATAGCATTGTGGTTGGAGAAGATGCTTGATATGATTTTAATTTTCTTAAATTAATTGAGGTTTGATTTGTGACCCAAGATGTAGTCTATCCTGGAGAATGTTCCATGTGCACTTAGGAAGAAGATGTAGTCTTCTGCATTGGTATGGAATGTCTTGAATATATCAATGAAATCCATCTCATCTAAAGTATCATTTAACTTGTATTTCTTTATTAATTTATGCTTTTGATGATCTGTCCATTGGTGTGAGTGGGGTGCTAAAGTCTCCTACTATTTTTGTGTTATTGTCAATTTATCTTTATGTCTATTACTCTTTGTCTTATGTGTTGAGCAGGATATGTTGGATGCATCAGTTCAGTTCAGTTCAGCTCAGTTCAGTTCAGTCACTCAGTCGTGTTCGAAACTATGCGACCCCATATACTGCAGTACACTAGGCCTCCCAGTCCATCACCAACTCCCGGAGTTCATTCAGATTCACGTCTATATAGTCAGTGATGCCATCCAGCCGTCTCGTCCTCGGTCGTCCCCTTCTCTTCCTGCCCCCAATCCCTCTCAGCATCAGAGTCTTTTCCAATGAGTCAACTCTTAGCATAAGTTTCAACATTAGCATCATTCCTTCCAAAGAAATCCCAGGGTTGATCTCCTTCAGGATGGACTGGTTGGATCTCCTTGCAGT
>SJYC01061480.1:0-13762 GCA_006408675.1 Madoqua kirkii
TAGGTGGTCTGGTAATCCCATCTCTTTCAGAATTTTCCAAAGTTTACTGTGATCCACACAGTCAAAGGCTTTGGCATAGTCAATAAAGCAGAAGTAAATGTTTTTCTGGAACTCTCTTGCTTTTTTGATGATTCAGGGGATGTTGGCAATTTGATCTCTAGTTCCTCTGCCTTTTCTAAAACCAGTTTGAACATCAGGGAGTCCATGGTTCACGTATTGCTAAAGCCTATTTGGAGAATTTTGAGCATTACTTTACTAGTATGTTAGATGAGTGCGGTAGTTTGAGCATTCTTTGGCATTGCCTTTCTTTGGGATTGGAATGAAAACTGACCTTTTCCAGTCCTGTGGCCACTGCTGAGTTTTCCAAATTTGCTGGCATATTGAGTGCAGCACTTTCACAGCATAATCTTTTAGGATTTGAAATAGCTCCACTTGAATTCCATCACCTCCACTAGCTTTGTTCATAGTGATCCTTTCCAAGGCCCACTTGACTTCACATTCCAGCATGTCTGGCTCTAGGTGAGTGATTACACTATTGTGATTATCTTGGTCTTTTCTGTACAGTTCTTCTGTGTATTTCTGCCACTTCTTTTTAATATCTTCTGCGTCCATTAGGTTCAGACCATTTCTGTCCTTTATCGAGCCCATCTTTGCATGAAATATTCCCTTGGTATCTCTGATTGTCTTGAAGAGATCTTTAGTCTTTCCCATTCTGTTGTTTCCTCTATCTCTTTGCATTGATCACTGAGGAAAGCTTTCTTATCTCTTCTTGCTATTCTATGGAACTCTGCATTCAGATGCTTATATCTTTCCTTTTCTCCTTTGCTTTTACCTCTCTCTTCACAGCAATTTGTAAGCCTTCCCCAGACAGCCATTTTGCTTTTTTGCATTTCTTTTCCATGGGGATGGTCTTGATCCCTGTCTCCTGTACAATGTCACGAACTTCATTCCATAGTTCATCAGGCACTCTATCTATTAGAACTAGGCCCTTAAATCTATTTCTCTCTTCCACTGTATAATCATAAGGGATTTGATTTAGGTCATACCTGAATGGTCTAGTGATTTCCTCTACTTTCTTCAATTTAAGTCTGAATTTGGCAATAAGGTGTTCATGATCTGAGCCACAGTCAGCTCCTGGTCTTGTTTTTGTTCAGTGTATAAAGCTTCTTCATCTTTGGCTGCAAAGAATAAAATCAATCTGATTTTGGTGTTGACCATCTGGTGATGTCCATGTGTAGAGTCTTCACTTGTGTTGTTGGAAGAAGGTGTTTTCTATGACCGGTGCATTTTCTTGGCAAAACGCTATTAGTCTCTGCCCTGCTCATTCCATATTCCAAGGCTAAATTTGCCTGTTACTCCAGGTGTTTCTTGACTACCTACTTTTGCATTCCAGGCCCTATAATGGAAAGGACATCTTTTGGGGTTGTTAGTTCTAAAAAGTCTTGTAAGTTTTTGTAGAACCGTTCAACTTTAGCTTCTTCAGCATTACTGGTTGGGGTATAGACTTGGATTACTGTGATACTGAATGGTTTGCCTTGGAAAGAAACAGAGATCATTCTGTCCTTTTTGAGACTGCATCCAAGTACTGCATTTCGGACTCTTTTCACTATGATGGCTACTCCATTTCTTCTGAGGGATTCCTCCCCACAGTAGTAGATATAATGGTCATCAGAGTTAAATTCACCCATTCCAGTCCATTTTAGTTCGCTGATTCCTAGAATGTCAACGTTCACTCTTGCCATCTCCTGTTTGACCACTTGCAATTTGCCTTGATTCATGGACCTGACATTCCAGGTTCCTATGCAATATTGCTCTTTACAGGATTGGACCTCGCTTCTATCACCAGTCACATCCACAGCTGGGTGTTGTTTTTGCTTTGGCTCCATCCCTTCATTCTTTCTGGAGTTATTTCTCCACTGACTTCTAGTAGCATATTGGGCACCTACTGACTTGGGGAGTTCCTCTTTCAGTATCCTATCATTTTGCCTTTTGATACTGTTGATGGGGTTCTCAAGGCAAGAATACTGAAGTGATGTGCCATTCCCTTCTCCAGTGGACCACATTCTGCCAGACCTTTCCACCATGACCCGTCTGTCTTGTATGCATTGATATTTACAATTTTTATGTCTTCCTTCTGGATTAATCCTTTGATTATTATGTAGTGTCCTTCCTTATCTCTTGTAAACTTCTTTATTTTAAGGTCTATTTTGTCTGATATAAAGATTGCTACTCCAGCTTTCTTTTGCTTCCCGTTTGCATGGAACATAGTTTTCCATCCTCTCACTTTCAGTCTGTATGTGTCTTGAGGTCTGAAGTGGGTTTCTTGTAGACAACATATATATGGGTCTTGTTTTTGTATCCCTTCAGCCAGTCTGTGTCTTTTGGTTGGAGCATTTAATCCATTTACATTTAAAGTAATTATTGATATATACATTCCTATTGCCATTTTTCAATTGTTTGGGGTTGATTTTGTAGATTTTTTTTCTTCTATTGTATTTCTTCACCATATAAGTCTTTTAACATTTGTTGTAAAGTTGGTTTGGTGTACTCTGTTCTCTTAACTTTTGCTTGTGTGAAAAGCTCTTTATTTCTCCATCAGTTTTGAATGTGATCCTTGCTGAATACAGTAATCTTGGTTGTATATTTTTCTTTTTCAGTACTTTAAATATATCCTGCCATTCCCTTCTGGCCTACAGAGTTTCTGCTGAAAGTTCAGTTGTGAAGAGTATGTGGTTTCCATTTTATGTTACATGTGGCTTCTCCCTTGCTGCTTTTAATATTTCCTATTTGTGTTTAATATTTGTTAGTTTGATTAGTATGTTTCTCTTTGGGTTTATCCTGTATGGGACTCTTTGTACCTCTTTAACTTATTTCCTTTTCCACACTGAGGAAATTTTCAACTATAATCTCTTCAAACATTTTCTAATATCCTTTTTTTCTCTTCTTCTGGGACTCCTATAAATGTTGGTGTGTTTGAAATGGTCTCAGAGGTCTCTGAGACTGTCCTCAGCTCTTTTCATTCTTTTTACTTTATTCTCCTCTTCAGAAGTTATTTCCACCATTTTATCTTCCAGCTCACGGATTCTTTCTTCTACTTCAGATATTCTGCTACTGATTCCTTCTAGAGTATTCTTAATTTCAGTAATTGTGTTGTTCATCTCTGTATGTTTATTCTTTAATTCTTCTAGGTCTTTGTTAATTGCTTCTTGCATTTTCTCCATTTTATTTTCAAGAGTTTTGATCATCTTTACTATCATTATTCTGAATTCATTTTCAAGTAATTTTCCTATTCTTCATTTATTTGGACTTCTATGTGTCTTGTTTGTTCCTTCATTTGTGCAGTATTTCTCTGTTTTTTCTTTTTTTTTTTAATTATTGTGTTTGAGGTTTCCTTTTCCCAGGCTTCAAGAAAGGTTGAATTCTTTCTTGAAGAAGGTTTAATTCTTTCTTCCTTTTGATTTCTGCCCTCCTAAGGTTGGTCCAGTAGTTTGTGTGAGCTTGGTATATGGTGAGACTTATGCTGAGTTTTTTGTTGTTGTTTATTGGTTTTTCCTCTGATGGGCAAGGCTGAGTGAGGCGAAAGTTATACTTTTATCTGCAGACAGAATCCTCCTCATTCTTCTCCCTTTATTCTCTCAAAGCTACATCTTGGAACCAGCATCTTCATCCTGCCTGATACCACACCCTCCTCCTGAAAGAGAACTGAGGCTCTGACATGTCTGTCTATCCAGTTGTATGCTCAGGGATCTCCAGGATGAAGTAATAGGGGCAAGAGAGAGAAAGAGGGAAGTGGCCTTGATCAGTGGCAGGAAATAGAAGGAGGCCACATCAAGTGCTCAGCTTTAAGCTGTGGTGATTTTACCCATGAATAAATAAGCTGTATTAAGTGTCCTGGGTACAGTAACTGTTCCAACAATCATTCTGGTGCATAGAAGGGTGGGGGAAAGTAGAATAGTCCTGTCATCCAGAAGTAAAAAATCCCATGATGCTATCAGATTGTGATCCCACCTCGAGAATGAGAATGAAAGCTTCTCTCTCATAGAGGTAAGTGTGTTCTCATGACAATTAAATATATGCTTCCCTCTGAAAGGTCAAACTTTCTCTCAGCCCAGCCTGGCGAGCCAGAGTTTTACTCAAGAGACCAGGCTTTCAACAGTTTAGTAGATTGTCAGCATAGGATAGGAAAGAACAAACTGTCCCTGGGAAAAAATGGTCTGCCCCTCACCAAACTCACTGATTAGGAGACCTATGAAAGAACAAACACAGGCCTTTCTCACGGTGCCAGACAGTGGGCTTAAAAAGCATAAGAAGTCAAACTATCAACCAGCTCTTGGTATTTTGCCACTTTGTGTGGCTTGTGGAGTCTTAGTTCCCTGCCCAGGGATCAAATCTGTGACTTCAACAGTGAAGGTACAGAGTTCTATCCCCTAGACTTCCAGGGAATTCCAGATCTTTCTTCCCCCGAAATCTTTTTTTATACCAACATTTTCTTGGTCAGAGTCAATGATGTGAGCCTCTGCAAACCATTGACTGCCATCTCACTGTGTCTACTGACATAGGAACCAGCCTAAAGCTCCATCTAGACCTGACTGTAATTCCCTGGAAAACTTCTGCAAGTGATCTATGGCCTTATCCTGCCAGGAGAACTTCTCAGCACTGTTCAGGGAAACACATTCACTCCCAAGTGGCCACTCATTTAAAAATCAGGGAAAGTGAGTCTTAATGTAGATGTTGCTTTCATCTTAAGACACTCTTTTACTTTCACTCTTACCTCTCAGTTTCCACCATTTCTCTTCTCTAGGGCCCTTTCCTGACTCCAAACTCAGAACCTCCTTGAGCACCATGCAAGATGTTCTGCATACATCAATGGTTATCAGAATCTGGTCCCTGGACCAGGAGTTTCTGTGTAACCAGAGAACTAGTTAAAAAGAAAATGAAAAAGAGGAAGGCGAAAGAGGAGGAAGGGAAGGAGGAGAAAAAGAGAAAGGGGGAAGTGGAAGGAAAAAAGAAGTTAAAAGCAAACTTTGAATACAGACACACTGAATCAAAATTGGGATTTGGGTTCTTACTGTGAACTTTAACAGGCCCTGCAGGTGATTCTGGTGCACTAGCATTTCAACACACACAAAAGTAGGGAGGACAAGAATAATCAACCTCTGTGTGAGAGGGGAGTTTTTCCAAAGAGCCATCCCTTCAAGTTCCACCACAACTCAATTAAGTTTGGGCTCTAATTAAATCTTGCTAATGTCCTTCAGTTCAATTCAGTTGCTCAGTCATGTCCGACTCTTTGCAACCCCATGAATCACAGCTAATATCCTTAGAGCTCCCCAAACAATTTTAATGTGCTTGAGCTTTGAAAACACTCTCTGGTCTATTTCTCCTCTAGATATTTTCAGGACACAGTCTCTCATTTTATTTCTATTTCTACTTGATTGCTACTTCTGGAAGAGAGACTTTCCATATTCTGTTATCTAAAGTACATCACATCACCCCTGGATGCCCTCCACCATAACATCTTTGTGTTCCTTCATCATACTTTACTTTCTTAGTAGAGATCTTCAGCTGCCATTTCATTATATACTATGAGTTTATTATCATCAGTGAACATGGTTTATTGTTCAAGAAGCTCATTTATTGAACCAGCAGCTCCAATTTCCCATTGCCTGCATATCTGCAGTGCCTACAAAGCAGTACCACATGGTAGGCATTTGATGGATATCTCCTAAGTCAATGAATGAGAGTGGGGAGGAGCAGAGATTTTAATCCAAGACTATCTGCCTCCAAAACCCATGTTATTCCTGAAGTAGCACATGGAATAGCACACAGCGGCTTTGCACTAGTTTTGCTTAGTTGGGGAAAGAGAAGTTACTTCTGAATTGAAACAAGCTGCGTATTTTGGTACTGAGTTCATCAAAGTCGACTGGTTCATATCTGGTTACTATTTATGTGGTCTTGTATGGCTCACCTAACAACTCTGGATCTTATGCCATCCGTAAAATCGGAAAATAAGCCTGTATCTATCTTCTAATTCTTGAGAGGGATAAATGAAAACTATTATGTAGAAGCATTTTGCATATTAAAGCACCATGTAAAGATAAGTTACTACCATTATTACCTGGGCAAAAAAAGAGAAGGTAAGAACAGGGAAACTGGTAAAAGGAAAAGAAAATTGTTTTTTTTAATTGAAAGGAAAATGTGACGATGTAGGACAGAAAGATTTTGGAAGAGAATTTCTAAGTTTAAAGTTCTGTGATTAAATCAGAAAAGAGAAATTTAAAATCTATCAAAAGTAGCAATTTGTCCAAGTTTCAGAATTATTTGTGTCTACTAAAATCACAATCTGTTTTGTTTTAAATACAATTTATTTGTTACATTGTAAACTCTTCCAAGTGCTTCTACATTTAAATCTTTTCCAAACATATAATAATAGCTTTGTTATAGCATCATTTAAATCATAGTCACAGCTCACTATGGTTTCTTAACCAATTGTCACAATCCTAGAATCTTACTTTAGGGCTGATATGAGGACTGAATAAGGCAATGCCTGCAAAGCATTTAAACAGTGCCCAGACTGTAAGACAACATGCGATGCATTCGCTATTACTGTAGCTATTATTATTAATTCAGCAATCAACAGTGCTACTGGAGGGAACTGATAGATCACAGCCTCTCAGGTACTTGACTGAGCTGTAGTGTGTAAGATGGAAGGGGTAGAGGGCGGCTTAAGGCCAAGAAGCTAGTTAGGAGCTCATTGGATTTCTTTACACACATTACCCTGAACACCCACTCTCTGGAAACTCCAGTCTCTTCTTTACCTATATTCAAACCTAAGATACGCCCTGCCACACAAATACCACCGACATCAACCAAGGAGGGGGACTCCATGTCCTTTCTAGGCAAGTGCATGGGGCTAATAATCAGGCAGACCCACATTATAAACTATCACTAACTTCTAACAAACCACATTCCCTGTTGGGTAGACTTCAGACATCTCAGAATAATTTCAGTTTACCTCTTCACCTCCTGTTTCCACAGTGGCAAAGTTAGCTGGAGGCACCACCCTAGGAGCACTTGTTCCACCTGGTTCTGGAAGACTTCTGGGTTCTGGACAGGCTGCAGCCTCCCAGGGGTCCCCTGCATGCTGCTACCTTACCTTTTTCAGTGGCCGCTGGTAGACCTTAATGACTGAGGTGACCACAGGCATCTCCCAGCCTGATACCCGGGGACGCTGGAGTTCTGCACAGGCCTCCTGGAACTCCTCTTCAGAGAACCTGCTGGCAGAGGCCATTCTTCCACAGCCACAGCTCTTCGGCCTGCAAGGAAGGCCACACACAGGCTTAGTATATGTTAAAGATCAGGGCGAGCGTGTGGCCCAGGGTGATTGGCAGGAATCCAAAAAGAGATAGGGTAGAAGGCAGGACTTATCAGTGAACTTGGTGGCAATATAGTCCACTTTCTTGTTAAGAGCCGTCTGGTTCTCTTTTTAATTTCACTTTCACTTTTCTCCAAGAGTCTTCCTCCCATGCTCAACTTCATTTGTACACCAAAAGTTGTTATTGTTGTGTTTTAAAGAAAAATAAAAAACAAACCTTAAAATAGGAATAAAAGAAAAACCTGGAAACATTAAAAAGAACTGATGATGATATGAAATCCATCCCACATTCTGGGTGCCCCAAAAAGTCTAGAGCTATGGATCCTAGGAAGTTCCCAAAGGAAGACTTAAAGGGGTCTTGAATTAGCACAGGAAGGCCACTCCTGCTTTCAAAAGCCTTGACCTTCTGCAGGAAACTGGGATAAATGTAAAACCCAGATCTGTTTATATCTGTGACCAGGGGGAATGTCTAACAGCTAACATATGTTAACACCAAAAGTATTCCTCACCACCATGCGGTAGCTCCAGTTACAAATTATTCTTGCCTGAGATTTGGGCCTTAGGCTTTTTTCACTGATGCCTACAGTATTATTAGGTGAGGTGGCAAGGGAGCAGGAATTAGCTTGAACATGAATACTGAGGTGAGACAAAGGACAGTTCCAGAGGTGCTAGAAGGCAGATTATGCGCAGTGTCTCTGGGACTGTACCTGTCTTCATCTTCATTTTTGAATAGGCTTTTCCAATAAATTTCACCCAGTCAGTGGAACAAGAATTAGACTGGTGGAAACTGACCAACCTAACAAGCCAGATGGACAGTCTCCAAGGTCTTTTTCAAAGCAAGAATATCCAGATCAGTAATTAGATCACCAGAGCTAGAATCTGAACTAGTAAACTAGAGGTGTAAACAGATTAGATAAAGGAGAGGACATCAAGGCTGCAGCTCTGAATTGTGGACTTGATAAATGCAGTGGAAGAAGGCAGAAGAAGTGAACTGCAACCCAAATGTACCCAATCTCTCTTTTTAACCAATCCTGCCAGTACATCTCAGGTCTGATTAGGGGCAAGCAGTATGGGAACTCTTCAGTCATCCAAGGTCCTTGAATCTACAATCTCAAATAACAATATAAACCTGGAGGAGGAGTATTGTTGCATTGTTTATCTCTTAAAGAACAGGGAAGGGAGCTCAGCCTCTAGCTAGGCAACATCACCAAAAGCAGCTGTGACCAGCTGGAGGCTCAGAAGCAGTGAAAGCAAGGCTGGGCTCATGCAGCACTGAAAAAGTTGTAGCTGTTAACATGTTCACAACTGGTACCATACAGGAGCTCTGTTGATTATTGCCTAGACTGGAATCCACTAAAAACATTTCCTGCCACAAAGAATTGTATGACATTAATATGCAGAAATGGAAGGGGAGACTGGGAACCATCCTGTCACCTTAAAGCAAAACACAAAGCTGATGGTTACTTTTTTTGTAAGATTTTCTTTAATATCTTTACATTCAAATCTTACTTTCTCATGCATTTCCCAATCTCCATTTTTAAGTTATTTTGGGGGGAAAATTTTAAAGGATGCATCTATGTGCTTTTTCACTCAAAAATTTAGCTTTGTGCATAAGATGCTATGTTAATGGTAAAGACAATGCATTTTATTCAGTGGAGGCCAGTGTTAAAATTTACCAGCAAAATAGAATAAATATTTATAGTACTAGGACAAAAAGTCTAACAGGGGGTTACAGTTGTATGTGGGAGACAAAAATAAATTCTAATCCTCTTTGGCTGACTCATTAACTTTCTTTTAAAAACTAGCTATTTAATATTTTGGGTTTTCCAGTGATTTAGTGGTAAAGAACTCACCTGCAAATGCAGGAAATGCAGGTTCAATCCCTGGATTGGGAAGGCCCTCTAGAGAATGAAATTGAAACCCACTCCAGTACTCTTGCCTGGGAAATCCCATGGACAGAGGAGCTTGGTGGGCATCAGTCCTTGGCCACAAAAGAGCTGGACATGACTTAGTGACTGAAACAACAACAATTTAATATCTTCCAAATGATAATGATAATTTTTTTAAACCATTGAAATGTGAGCCCCAGTAAGGCAAGGGATTTTGTCTGTTTTATTTACTGTAGTCTTTCTAATGCATTTCTTTTTCTTGGGGATGATCTTGATCACTGCCTCCTGTACAATGTCATGAACTTCCATCCATAGTTCTTCAGGCACTCTGTCTATCAGATCTAACCCCTTGAATCTATTTCTCACTTCCACTGTATAATCATAAGGGGTTTGATTTAGGTCATATCTGAATGGTCTAATGCTTTTCCCTACTTTATTCAATTTAAAACTGAATTTGCCAATAAGCAGCTCATGATTGGAGCCACAGTCAGCTCCCAGTCTTGTTTTTGCTGGCTCTATAGAGCTTCTCCATCATATAATCAATCTGAGTTCAGTATTGGCCATCTGGTGATGTACATGTGTAGTCTTCTCTTATTGGAAGCGGGAGTTTGCCATAACCAGGGCATTCTATTGGCAAAACTCTGTTAGGCTTTGCCCTGTTTTACTCTGTACTCCAAGGCCCAATTTGCCTGTTACTCCAGGTATTTCTCTCTCTCTCTTTTTTAGAACATTTATTTTATTTTATTTTTTAATTTTATTTTCACTTTATTTTACTTTACAGTACCATACTGGTTTTGCCATACATTGACATGAATCTGCCACGGGCGTATATGAGCTCCCAATCCTGAATCCCCCTCCCACCTCCCACCCATATCATCTCTCTGGCAGATCCAGGTATCTCTTGATTTCCTACTTTGGCATTCCAGTCCCCTACGATGAGAAGGACATCTTTTGGGGGTATTAGTTCTAGAAGGTCTCATAGGTCTTCATAGAACCATTCAATTTCAGCTTTTTCAGCATTACTGGTTGGGGCATAGACTTGGATTACTGTGATATTGAATGGTTTTCTTTGGAAAAGAGCAGAGATCATTTTGTCATTTTTGATACTGCACCTGAACTGCATTTTGAACTCTTCTGTTGATTTTGAGAGAGGGCTACTCCATTTCTTCTAAGGGATTCTTGCCCACAGGAGTAGCTATAGTGGTCACCTGAGTTAAATTCCCCCATTCCCATCCATTTTAGTTCACTAATTCCTAAAATGTCAATGTTCACTCTTGCCATCTCCTGTCTGACCACTTCCAATTCACAATGATTCATAGACCTAACATGCCAGGTTCCTACGCAATATTGTTCTTTATAGCATCAGACTTTACTCCCATCACCAGTCACATCCATATCTGGGCATTGTTTCCACTTTGGCTCTGTCTCTTCATTCTTTCTGGAGTTATTTCTCCACTCTCCTTCAGTAGAATATTGAGCATCTACCAAACTGGGGAGTTCATCTTTCAATATCATACATTTTTGCCTTTTTGTACTGTTCATGAGGTTCTCAAGGCAAGAATACTGAAGTGGTTTGCCATTCCCTTCTCCAGTGGTCCATATTTTGCCAGAACTCTCTACCATTACCTGTCTGTTTTGAGTGGCCCTACACTGCATGGCTCATAGTTTCATTAAGTTAGACAAGGCTGTAGTCTATGTGATCAGTTTGATTAGTTTTCTGTGATTGTGGTTTTCAGTCTGTCTGCCCTCTGATGAATAAAGATAAGAGGCTTATGGAAGCTTCCTGGTGGGAGAGACTGACTGTGCGTGAAACTGGGTCTTGTTCTGACAGAGAGAGCCATGCTAGTAAGTCTTTAATCCAATTTTCTGTTGATGGGTGGGGCTGTGTTCCCTCACTGTTGTTTGACCTGAGACCAACACTCAGTGTCCCTGACCCTGCAGCAAGCCATCCTGACCCACACCTCTGCCAGAGACTCGCAGACACTCACAGGCAAGTCTGGGTCAGTCTCCTGTGGGGTCACTGCTCCTTTCTCCTGGGTCCTGGTGTGCACACAGTTTTGTTTGTACTCTGCAAGAGTCTGTTTCCCCAGTCCTGTGTAAGTTCTGTAATCAAATCCCACTGGCCTCCAAAGTCAAATTCTCTGGAGGTTCTCAGACTCTTTGCCAGATCTCCAGGTTGGGAAATCTGCTGAGGGTCCTAGAACTTTCTTAACAGTGCAAGAAGTTCTTTGGTGTAATTGTTCTGAGGTTTGTGGGTCATCTGCTTGGTGGCTCTGTGGTGGGATTAATGGTGAACTCCTCCCCAAAGGGCTTATGCCACAAGCTGTGTGGCCCAGGTAGCTGCACCAAGAGCCCTTGCCCCTGTGAACCGTGCCTCCATAGGAGATTCAAACACAGGTCTGGCTCGGTCTCTGTGGGATCTCTGGGTCCTGGTGCAAACAAGGTTTCTTTTAGCCCTCCGAGCATTTCTGGCAGGTATAGGATTTGATTCTAAACGCAATTTCATCCCTCCTACCATCTTTCTGGGGCTTCCCCTTTGCCCTTGGACATGGGGTATCTTCTTGTGGTAGGATCCAACATTCTCCTGTTGATGGTTGTTCAGCAGCGAGTTGTAATTTTGGAGTTCTCACAGGAGAAGATGAGCACACATCCTTCTACTCCACCATCTTGCCAGTTAACTGCTTGCCAGTGATCAAAACTGTGCCCTAGAGAAACAAATGGGAAAAGTAAAACTGGTTGTCTGAGGTAGACTTACAAATAGCTGAGAAAGAAGAGAAGCTAAGGTCAAAGAAGAAAATGAAAGATATACCCATTTGATGAAGATCTCCAAAGAATAGCAAGGAGAGATAAGAAAGTCATCCTCAGTGACCAGTGCAAAGAAAAAGAGGGAAACAATAGAATGGGGAAGACTAGAGATCTCTTCAAGAAAATTAGAGATACCAGGGGAACATTTCATGCAAAGATGGGCACAATAAAGGATAAAAATAGTATGGACCTAACAGAAGCAGAAGATATACAGATGAGGTGGCAAGAATACACAAAAGAACTGTACAAAAAAAGATCTTCATCATCCAGATAATGATGATGGTATGATCACTCACCTAAAGCCAGACATCCTGGAATGTGAAGTCAAGTGGGCCATAGGAGGTATCACTATGAACAAAGCTAGTGGAGGTGATGGAATTCCAGTGGAGCTATTTCAAATCCTAAAATTTGGTGCTGTTATAGTGTTGCACTCAATATACCAGAAAATTTGGAAAATTCAGCAGTGGCCACAGGACTGGAAAAGGTCAGTTTTCATTTCAATGCCTAAGAAGGACATGTCAAAAAATGTTCAAACTACCCCACAATTGCACCTATTTCACATGCTATCAAATTAATGCTCAAAGTTCTCCCAGCCAGGCCTCAACACTACTTGAACTGTGAACTTCCAGATGTTCAACCTGGATTTAGAAAAGGCAGAAGAACCAGAGATCAACTTGCCAATATCTGTTGGATCATAGAAAAAGCAAGAGAATTCCAGAAAAAAATCTACCTCTGCTTTATTGATTATACCAAAGCCTTTGACTGTGTGGACCACAACAAACTGGAAAATTATTCAGGAGATGGGAATACCAGACCACCTCACCTGCCTCCTGAGAAATAAGTATGCAGGTCAAGAAGCCAAAGTTAGAACCAGACATGGAAAAACAGACTTGTTCCAAATTGGGAAAGGAGTACATCAAGGCTGTATGTTGTCACCCTGCTTATTTAACTTATATTCAGAGTACATCATGAGAAGTGCTGGGCCGGATGAAGCACAAACTGGAATCAAGATTGCTGGGAGAAATATCAATAACCTCAGAGCACTAAGGGCACGTGGCAGCAGCGGCCGGCGCACTAAGCATGGCCGAGAGCTGAGCCTACCCTACATCCGAGGTCAGAGGCAATGGCCTAGAGTGCCAGGCTGCATGGGCACAGGAACAGCTGAAAGGAGTTACCCCACGTCTGAGGTCAAGGGAGACAACCGGGAGGAGATACCCCATTCCCAAGGCCAGGGGCAGTGGCTGGAAGTAGCACCCCCATGCTAGAGGCAACCCCATGTCCAAAGAGTGGCGGCTGTGTGGGCGCAGGAGGGCCTAGAGGAGCCATCCCACGTTGAAGGTCAGGAAGGGCAGTGGTAAGGAGATAACCTTCATGCAAGTAAGGAGCAGCAGCTGTGCTTTGCTGGAGCAGCCATGAAGAGATACCCCATGCCCAAGGCAAGAGAAACCCAAGTAAGATGGTAGGTGTTGCAAGATGGCATCAGAGGACAGACACACTAAAAACATACTCACAGAAAACTAGTCAATCTAGTCACACTAGAATCACAGCCTTGTCTAACTCAATGAAACTAAGCCATGCCTGTGGGGCAACTCAAGACGGGTGAGTCATGGTGGAGAGGTCTGACAGAATGTGGTCCACTGGAGAAGGGAATGGCAAACTGCTTCAGCATTCTTGCCTTGAGAACCCCATGAACAGT